>JAHFWJ010000847.1:0-86930 GCA_028555115.1 Himalopsyche japonica | reverse complement strand
AAAAATTCGTTTTTTGGCATCTAGAAAACGGATGCAATCAAACCGATAGGCAATGAACCATTAATTATATATAATTGAAAATGACAATCGCGTCAATTGGACAAGTAGGCGATCAATTAATCGCACCAATTCGGATCATCGATTTTGGTAATTTTATTAATTTACGATTTCAACTGAAAGTACTTGACGGAATTATAATATCAAATTTGAATTGTTGAAACACTGCACATTTTAAAGTTGAATTGCTGAATCTTTACACGATTCCACGTGTTATGTCACTAATGACCCGGGGATGTAACAGAACTGTCGGTTTCGTGTGATAGAATGCCGTTAGTGACAAAACACGTGGAGTCGTACAAAGTTTCATCAATTGAAGTTTGATATTGAAATTCCAGGTATCTTTTTTTTATTTCCATATGTTATGTTACTTATGACGCGAGTTTTGTCTTACTGTATCACACAGATTCAACATAAATGAGTTACGGTTAACAGTTTGCATCGGTTATGCACAAGAAGAATCGTACATACAATATAATATAACTGATGCAAACTGTTCTGTCAGTTATATGACATTTGCATGAAAGAATACCCGAAGACGCAGAAAGGCCAAACCTAAAATTATGCAAAGTTTCATCAATACAAATATGATAATTTTACTGTTTGTCTCAGGGGCTTTAAATCTTTCTACAATTGATAGCGTACGTAGTTAAAAACTTTTTTTAAATAAAATTTAATATACGTGATTTTCACACACTTTGTAAACGATACACCAAACACAAGCAAACAGAAAGGGGTTGTAATAACTCGAAGCTTTTTAATTTGCATCTAGGGTAGAGCCTTAATGGGTGCTGGGATGATAACAATGGGTTTCTCTCTCTGTGGTTATTTATGCAGTACATACTACCCTTTCACAAGGCATTATTTTTCAAAGGGCTCTCTTGAAATACCAAAACCTACATTACTTACTCTACAACTATTAGTATATTTCGTGACATTTTTTAGTTATTTTGTTATTATATTTGGTAGAAATACCAATGTTTTTAGCTATAAAAATTGAAAATAAAATATAAAATCTAAAAATATTTACGTATAAAATCTGTGAATTAATTTGTGATATCGACTGAAGATGGTTGATGGAATTTCAATAATTTTTTTGAATAGTTACAACTTTGTACGATTCCACATGTTTTGTCACTAACGACCCGGGTTTCGGCATCTTCAGGCACTCTATCATACGGATACAACAGAACTTACGTAAAACAAACAGTAAGCATTGTGTATATACCAAAATCATTAATTACAGGAAGACACCCAAGCCATGCAGTAAATGGCAAATAAAACAAATTTAACAATGTAAATCTAATAATAATTAACACAATTGCTTGTGATACATTTCATTAAAGATCTTGTCAATGAGTCATTCTTGAAAAGGTTTTACAACAAATATTAATCAACTAACACTAAAATATATACGGGGGTTTTTTTTTAGATGGACTTTACTGTTACAAAATAGATACAATTTATTACATACACTATTAATATAAGACAAGACAAACTAGACTATGCTTTGAACTAAAATAGCTTTCATTACTTAACGTGTTAGTTACCGAGTTCGTTTTGAAATTTCTTCGCCTTTGCAAAAATATGAAATGCTTCTAACAAGATTGAACGACTCGACACAAAGAGAGTGATAGTATAGTATGGTTAATAAAACATGACTTGTGACTTAAAAATGAAATTGATACCAGTGACCAAGCAGTGTAGATTCTCATCTCTATAGATCGATAGAATACAATTAACAAGTGAGTCTATTTATACAAAAATGTTGAGTTATTTTGAATATTTAAGAGCTCTTAAATATCTAAACAAATTCATTAGGAAAATTAACGAATGGGAAAATTTTCTAAACATAATAACCTGCACTTAAATAATTAATGGAACGTTATGTGTTGATATACGACATTTAAATGTTAGTCAAATAGGATGAGAATAAATGGTCAGTCAAGGCGTTTTGTGATTTTTGTCTTTTTCCCCCTCAAAAAAAAAAAAAAAATAAAACAAAAAAATCTTATTATATTAATAAAAAAACTGGTGAATTAATCTTATTTAAAGTTAATATTTTAAATTTGAAAAATAATTTCTCATTTCAAAAGAAAACAAAACTACAGCAACAATTTGTATAACTTTTGTAATACATAGCGAATAAGTAGAAGATTTAGTGTCTACAAGAGAAAACCCGAATATAATATTAATATATTGACATGCCATTAAAAGATTAGTAACTCAACTTACTCGAGTTAACGTACAAAAACAAACCCATTCGCGCCTGTCTTTCTATGCCAGCAACAATATTCATATATTCAATGCGAAAGCTTCCCCTTATGTCATGATTTTTATTTAGACCTTTTATGGGTCGGTGTCGAAATGAAATTCAACTGTTTTAGTATGGTATTCAAATCATTTTTTGATGTGGCAATTCCATTTTTTACGCGATGATTTTTATGGCAACATTTTGAAGACGCTTGCCATATTTGGTGTTTAATTTCCTGTAAAACGCTTCAGTATCGTGCATAATATGAAAAAGAATAACTGAATGAACATACAGTAACGGGTGTAACCCTTAAAGGAACATGACCGAAAAAATAGCCCATGAGACGATGGGGGGATTTGGCTGACCCCAAAAATAAAACCTTATTATCTTCTATTATAATAAATAAATAACTGCTAAGGCTTTTGTGTAATATAAAACTTTATATTATTCAAAAATTAATCATGTAATACGGTAAAAAAATATCAATTTATTTTAGTTCTACAAAATACGCCTTCGTCAGAACTATGCGCCAGAAGGCGTGAGACGAATCTAACGTAGACAATTTATATTATCTTATAAATTTTGTAGAACTAAAATTCATTGCTATTTTTTCACCGTGTTAAAATGGAGTACATCCAAGTAAATGCCGATTTAATCAATAATGATCATATATTTAGACGTGCGTAAAAAAGACTACATCTCATTTCAAACATCGATTAGCTAATGACGAAGTCGATTCCACTAAACATCGCGAGCGCATTTTTACGTCGCTTAGTGTAGCCAGTTATTAATAATATAATGAATTATTGTATTAGAATAATGTATTTTTTAAGTTGTTAACCGTCACTTCTTGATGGAAAGGCGTGATATTTTAAATAATAAAAACACATATTTTAGTATTTTAATAATTTTCACATTATATTTCACAAACGGGACCGGTTTCGCTCATCGCGAGCATTATTAAGTGTTAGATACAAATTACAAGTTAGTCTGTTAGTATATCTAACTATTTAGTTAAAGTTAGCAGATATACGAAACAATGGGTTCAAGAACTACAAAATCAATTTACAGGAAGTCAAACAATATACATATAAATAAAGTAAATTAATTTAATAATTAAATGATAATAATCTCTCATTATTATTTTATATTTAATGTTTTGAAAATTTTCGTGATTCTGATCATAAAATATGTTGTTAAAATACGTAATAAAAAATATTTTTTCATTAATAGTTAAAATATTTATTTGTGGCGTAAATAACCACGTTTTAGATTACCGTGTGTATAAACATTGTACCACTAATATTTTATTTGATATTTAAGAGAAAACGACAGCTGGGGGAAGACGTCTCTACCTTTGGGTATTTGAATGTTAAGATCAAATTCCTGCTATTTACGAAAGGCCGCGTCATTTTATATGATATTTCTTAACATTCTCTGACAGCATGACACCGTTTTCACGAGATGATTTCCACCCCTAAAATATCTCTTTACCTGAATGGTTCTAGTAAAATTCTCCATGGAGAATTTTCGAGAAAATAATTTACAGACAATCACACAATACATAAGAATAAAAATCAACAAAAAAAAAATGATAACTATTTCTTCAATCGCAAAGTATTTTACGATATGGGATAAATATTTATATAATTTAATAATAATAATATATAAATACTTAATTTAAGTTTTTTATTAAGGTTTAAGGTTTTTTAAGGTTAATAAGGTTAATTAAGGTTTAACCCAAGACCATACCACGTTGAAAGCACCGGCTCTCGTGCGATCACCGAAGTTAAGCAGCATTAGACGCGGATAGTGCTTGGATGGATGACCGCTCGGGAACACCGCGTGCCGTGTTCTCTTGGCTATGGGAAGGAAAACCCAGACAGAAAACCGAACACCAACCCGCCTGGGCAGCGTGGTGTTGCTATGTCCAAACCCCCCCTGAAAAAAAAAAGCAGGGGGAGGCCTTCATCCAGCAGTGGATCGACCCCGGCTGATGATGATGACTTAATTGTTGAAGCTTTGTACCAGTCTAAATATTTTATCTCTCACGTCCCAGATTTAATATTTCAACGCTTTCAGGCATTCTATCACATGGTTGTAATAGAACGACGATTTATTGCATGCGTGTACTAGAGTGCCTGAAGATGCCGAACAACGAAACCCGGGTCGTAAGTGAACACACACGTGGAATTGTACAAGATTTTAACAATTTATATTTCACAAAGTAATTATTTTAATTGGCCTAATTAAATTGTTATCTATTTTACTATATTAAAATATATATTGTACAATTCCATGTAAATAATTTTCTTAGTTCCTTAACTTCTGGTTTTGTATACCTGATAATTGTGAACTCAAAATTTTGTATAATTAGTCTTGTTTTAATTTTCATTGTAATATCTGTATATATTATAAGTTGATAATGATTGTGATGAGCGAAACCGTTCCTGAATGTAATTATATAAAATTGTAGAAATTGCATTCAACATTGCGCTTAAATTTTTGAATAAGTCTGCAAGTGGTGGCATTCGAGTGCAAATGGTAAATGCATGCGTGGCCAAAAAAACAAATCAATGAAGTATTTTGGTAGAGTTGTGTAGTAACCATATGCTCTATGTAAGTAACGGAAATCGATAAAAATGTCTTTTATTATAAAAGTAAATTTAATATTTTTTCTATTGTTCGAAAGTTTAACCTTTCCTCAACGAATGTAAAATATATATCTGCATTATGTCGTAGGGCGCGACGCTCCCCCTTTAACCCCATCCAATCACGGCGCCGGTCATTCGGCATGCGTCCACAAAGATTACCTTTCGAATACGTCACATGGTCTGAATATCTTTTTTCTTTTCATTTTCTCTCGATATTCTGGTCAAACACTGACAAGCAAAAATGAATGAAGAGGTTTTAAATCACAGTTGTATAGATTTGTTGAACAATAAATATGACATCATATTGTTTTTTTAAATAATAAAAACACATGAATGTAATTTATTTTAAGATGAGGACCGGTTTCACTCATCGCCAGCATTATCAACTGATAGGACACAACTTACAAAGAAACCTGTTCATTATCTAAAAAAATAAGCTAATAGTTAGCAGGCATGCTAAACCAAAGAATCAAGAACCAAGAAAACAATTTACAGTAAATCATTCATTATGCATTTAAATGAAGTGAATTAATTTACTTATTTATAACTACACGGTACACAACTTACTCATTATCAATTTATTGCTCTTGCACCGTTACATATTAACATATTTAAATATAAAAATTCAACAAATACACAGTAAAACAATCAATAAGGATTGCAAAAAAAATCAACCAAGTAAGCTCACGAAATGTCTACTTTAACTGAAAAAAATAGCATTCGTCTGAACTCACTTTCGTCCGCACGAAATACGTCAACATCCGAAGCAATATGAAACGAAATGTAAACAATCTTTTATAAATAATTTGCAAACAAAATAAAAACAAATCAATACTCCAGTAAGATCTCAGAACAATCGTAAAAGACACATTATCAAGAATAATGGGAGGGAAATTTTTAGGATCAAAATAACTTGTACTTAAATCGAGCTTCGTCTTTCGACATCTTCAGGCATACTAACACACATATGTAATAGAAATGTTTTTTTTTTCATTGTGTTTCATCATTATTTTCGTGTGATAGAATGCCTGAAGATGCCGAAAGACGAAACCCTGGTCGTAATTGACAAAACGTGTGGAATCGTGCAAAGTTTCAAAAATTCTAATTTCATATTGAAATTGAATCAGGCGCCTTCAGTCGATACCATAAATTGCATTAATAAATGAATTTTTAGTGGTAGCCAAAAGGATGAGAAGAAATGATAGCCTGGGGCGTCCCAGTACTTTGTGAAACGCAAAACAGAAGATTTCGAAAGTAAACGAAAAATAAAAAAACTTTTTTATTGATAAACAATGGTGACTACGTGAAAGCTGTTTAATCATGTAAAATACATGCATAAAGAGGCAAAAATTTATATCGGCTAAGTCAAAGTAAAAATAAGTGTCAAAGTTTATTTAAAGTTTTAGTTTCACTGGAATATGGGTCTATCACGAGCTTTGCAGTGCGAGCGGTTTTGACTGAAAATTAAATTAAAACCGAAATCTCATATTTGCACACATTCGTTATGTTTTATTTTCTGTGCCACGTTACGGCGTGAAATGTAACCGTACGATTTGAATATTTACTCAATGTATGTAGTTTTGATTTATCTCTATTAACAGTCATGGATTTACGTTTGATATTTGAATTATGAGTTATTGTATATAGAACAAGTTTATTTTTTACAAAACTACTGATAATTTCAATTTGAATCGTTCAAACCTTTCTACACATTTAGTCATCATGGAAAAAATATATACGAACTGACGGTAAGTAAATGATTTGAATTGTTAAAATTATATATAATTCCACTTGTTTCTTCACTCATGAACATGATTTTGTAATACATAATTGACTTTCGTTGCCTTTGTTAAATGCGTGAAATTATTTTAATTTGTCGACATATATTTCATCTTTATAATAATATGTCACATGATATTTAATCAATTTTGATAAAATTAAGTTCATATTGTATGATTCTGTATATTTTGTCGCTAAGTATACAGGGTTTGCCTTTCGGAATTTTCAGGCATTGTATCACACGGATGCAACAGAACTGAACACAATTAACATTTAGCATCGGTTATATAAAAGATATATAAATTCCGAAGGGAAAACACTGAAAGTCAGGCAAGGTTCCAAACATACAATTGAATAAACTTTCAATACGATTGATGTAGTAATAATGACACTCAATTACCTGTGAATTTTGCAGTTTTATTAACACTAAATACTGTTAATGATTCATTGATGAAAGAATCACAGTTTGTATAAGTTTGTATACAATATGAATTAATTAGAAGGAAAAAAATACAGACCCAAAGGCTTGAATCAAATTGTAGATCTGAAATATCTTTCAAAACTATTGACTTGATTATAACAACTTCCAATTGTGTATGCTAAGTTTAATACATATTATTACAGTAAATGAGTCTTTTGAGATGAAATGATTTAAAAATAAGTAATAATCAACTATCATTGAAATCATTTGAAGAATGACTCATAAACAAATTAATCGTTAGTGAAAATTATCACAGCAATTGTTTTAATTATTATTAGATCAATATTATTAAATAACACTTGGATCGATAAGTCCCGGGACTAACTAAGAAAAACACGTTTTTTTGGCAAAATTCGACTTTATTCATCAACATAGTCTCCTTCAAGAGCAACACAATCAGTCCAGCGCTTCTCTAACATTTCAATACCTTTCTTGTAGAACGATTTATCTTTGGCCTCGAAATAAGCGTTCGTTTCGGCGATGACTTCCTCGTTGGAGTAGAATCTCTTTCCTTGGAGCATTTTTTTGAGGTCTGCAAACAGGTAGTAGTCGCTGGGGGCCAGATCCGGTGAATATGGTGGGTGTGGAAGCAATTCGAAGCCCAATTCATGCAATTTCGCCATTGTAGCGAGCGACTTGTGACACGGCGCATTGTCTTGGTGAAAGAGCACTTTCTTCTTTTTCATTTGGAGCCGTTTCTCACCGATTTCGTTCTTCAAACGCATCAATTGGACAATGTAACGTTCGCTATTGATGGTCTTACCTTTTTCAAGGTAGTCGATGAACAAAACTCCATGAGCATCCCAAAATACTGAGGCCATAACCTTACCGGTGTCAGCTATCTCACGCAATTTTAATTTACGGTTTTCGAAAACGATTTGGTGGACTTTTTTGATGATTTCCGGGGTAATTGCCTCATTTGGCCGGCCAGAGCGTTCAGCATCTTCAGTGTCTGTACGACCACGTTTAAACTCAGCATATCACCGACAAATGGTTGATTTTGATGGAGCAGATTCCCTGTAGCACTTTTCAAGCCATTGCTGAGCTTGCACTGTGTTTTTTTCATCAAAAAACAATGATAAATCAACACACGAAATTGTTTCGAATCCATTATTCTGAGAATATCAAGACGAGCGTCACTTAAATCACTGTAACTCATGGACCAAACATCAGAATGTCATGAAATTTTGACAGGTATCTTTTGAAGGTTGGTACTTATGAAAAATCAAGTGGAACTTTTGTTGACAACGCCATCTATGTGTCAGTCCCGGGACTTATTGATCCACGTGTTATGTTTTAGCTGCCATTTAGTTTTTGCCTTTGGGTCTGTGTTTTCCTGTAATTAACACCTTTGGTATATATACGATGCTAACTGTTTATTGTGCGTCAGTTCTGTTGCATCCGTATGATAGAATGCCTGATAATGTCGAAAGGTGAAACCCGGGTCGCTAGTTACAAAACATGTGGAAATGTACAAAGTTGTAACAATTCAAGAATTACCAATTCTAAGTCATATAATTTATGATTTTGATTGAAATTTTTACAATTTAATTATCTTTAAATTAAATATCGATCAACAATTCTACAAGTCAACGATTAAAATGTTGCCATCTTTGCGAGATAAGTTGTTTTATACACGAGACAAAGAGATATAAACCCTGCATGGAACACTGGTCCTACTTGAAGAATTATACCATTTCATTGCCTATTCGTGGATGTTTCAAAAGGTTTGATGAGTAATCTATTCTTCATTGTCGCATACACATCAATGGTCTTAAACTCTTAAATACCGATTTGCATGTGAATGTTTCATTGTCGCCGTTGTTGCTCGATCGCCCGTTGGTCATTTCTCTTAGCAATCCTTTTTCTATAGCCCCTATTATTGTTATATAAAAGTGCATGAAGACACCTTTCCAAATATTACCATAGACATAAAGGCATGCGCTTTGATTTGATGTCCTCGGACGTTGGCAAGGGGATACCCAGAAAGCTCCTATATCCGGTGTATATATTATAGTTTCTTTAACGTAAGTAGACATATGTCGGCCTGAAGAAATGAAATAACATATATCACTAATTTATTACACAAAGTTTTACTTAATGATATCTATTGAATTAATTGAATTGGAATTTACTTCTCGAACTCTATTATAACACGGTGAAAAAAACAGCAATGTATTTAAATTTTTTTTTTTTAAATAACAAAAACGAGCATTATCAACTGATCATCAGTTGATAATGCTTGCGATGAGCGAAACCGGTCGTGATCAAAAAACATATTGTGGAAATAAGTACTAAAAAAATGTGTTATTATTATTTAAAATATCATGCCTTTCCATCAAGAAGTGACAGTTAACACCTTAAAAGTATTTTAATTATACAAAATTATAAGGTATGTAGGTAATACATTCTACTATTTCGGTTTACACGTTCTTCGGAACTAGTTTGATACTATTGATGGCTCTAATGGAGTTTGTGTGAAAACTGTGGTCCCCCTGGATTTCCAAATGGCGTTCCAGACTATTGTTCTAGTGGAGTAAAGAAGTTATCAGTTGAAATTTCACGTACAAAATTATCTCTTACATTGAAAAATTTGAATCGCTTAAACTTTGTACGATTCCACATGTTCTGTTACTTACGATGCGGGTTTCGCTTTTCGGCATCTCCAGGCATTATATCACACATATTCAAGAGAACTGACACAAAATAAACAGTTAGCACCGTTTATATACCAAAGGAGTTCATCAAACGAAAAACACAGACCTCAAGGCAAGAACTAAATGACTGAAATAAATTTCAGTAATATTGATCTAATTAATAATAATAACAAAAAAATATTGATTGAATTGGCATTCACTTGGTAGAACTCCATTATAGCACGGTGAAAAAAATAGCAATGTATTTTAGTTCTACAAGATTTTGTTTTTTTTTCGCTGTGTTATAACACAAAAATACATTTGATAAATTTTAGCAACAATAAATATTGTGAATGTAGGAATTTAATTCATGAGATAAATCCGGGTCGTTAGTGATAAAAAATTTTAGCAATTCTAATATTATATTGAAATTCCATCACGCACCTTTATTCGATATTATAAAACCTACAACTTTTTTTAAAATTTAAAATGTTAAAATTTTGTTTTATGGTTTTTATCGCTCCTCTTTCTAGATTTGGTAAAGAGTCGAGTATGAAGGGAAGCAGTGACTCTCGGATTTGTGTAAATCCACATTTCATATGCAGTAAAAAGGCATATTCCAAAAGTTATGATAATTCAAAGGTGGGAGGCACGGGAAAAAATGAATGTCCAGTGGCTATTATGTTGCAGTTTTAGGGTTCGTAAAATTGCGCACCCGGGGGATATGAATAAAAGGTTTTCTTTTGGTATTTGTTTTGTTGGCTTTTTAAAACATTTTATTGTTGAGTAAAAATCTTTATTGCACTTTCAATATATTTATCTCAAAAGCACATAAATTTTATTGCACACAAAAAAAAAATGCTTTCATACGTAAAACAAAAAACAGTCAAATATTTTTTTAACTTTTTTTGGTACTATATCCACAGAGGATTATATGATGTCGCTCATTGTAAGCGTTAGCAACAGATAGAATAGGAAATACAACTCAAACTATAAATTAACAGACATACAAAACTTATGGTTTAAGAACATAGAAAACAACTTACAAACAATCATCCAATAAATATTTATATATATCTAAATGAAGTTATATTGTTTACAAATAAATTTATCACTCCTTGGTGAAAAAGCATAATATTTATTGAATTGTCATTTTTTTGGTAGAACTCCACTATATCATGGTGAAAAAATAGCAATGTATTTTAGTTATACAACATTTAAAATGTATATAGTTCATAACTATGTCAGCTTACGTCCTCATAAGGGACTATATTTAAACGTACATTGTATGTATATAGCGGTGTAGAAAAAGTACAATACATCTTCTCTTCTGTTTTTAATGCATTGTGTTGCACAAAAATGTATTGGGACAATAAGAAATCAGGAGATATCAGCAATCCAATGACATTATTCTTAAACAAATAAATCCATCACCGCTTCTCAGACCATTACGGAAGGCTAATTCATTTTAAAAAAAATGAATTGGCCTTCCGTAAAATTAACTTAACTAACATAAAATTAACTTCTCACTCCCTTCCCTTTTACCAAAATCCAGAATAACTCTCACTTCGAGAAATTTTACAATATCAGGCTTAGTTTTTGTTTCAATCATAGCGAGAATTATCAACTAATTGATCAGTTATTTTGTTATTTTAATATTAAATCATTTTTAAATTTCCTCTCGTAATTTCCCGTCGGTCGAATCTAGAGTGAAGTTTCACCTGCAGTCCGCTATCGTACAATATACCTTCTAGACTGATAATTAACGTCCTTTTAATATTTAATATGACGTTCCTTAAACACTTTTATAGAGCCTTCATTGAAAAGTGCTCTAGCGGCAGTCTAGCATACTTTGGACGTCTTAAAAGCTCTATGAATATTCATGCTCTGCGAAATTATGAATAATTCATAGAAAACCTGTATTGCTTAGCTAACACGGATAGTTACGTAAAAAGAGTTATTCAGAATTTCAGACATCTACCGCAACGTATTTTGTAGGGCTTTTTTATTACCGTGTAAAGTTAAACCACGACTCAACGTTTTTCAAGGGAAAAATATGGAAAAGCAAATTCAAATAATATTCATTTTTTACTATCACTTCATGGCACTTATTTTTAAAACGTTCTCAATTGTGTAACGTCGTATTTTCAGTTTTAAAGTCATAACTATCATTTAATAGCGAAAAGTTGTTGTTTGTCATTTGTGATATCGACTGTAGATGCTCGATAGAATTTCACGTGTTTTTTAGACATTTTATTACACGCATCTAACAAACCTGACACAATTAACAGTAAATCCTGTAACCAAAGACTGATTAACAGTATTTCGTGTTAATGAAACTTATCATGTACAATTATTTATCATAATCATCGGATGAATAGTTTTATAATTTATTTCAGTTGTATGTTTGAATCATAGCTTAAGTGTCTGTTTTTTTTCAATTTTGATTAACTTCTCTCGTATATAACCGATGCAAACTGTTTGTTGTGTGTCATTTCGGTTGCATCCGTGTGATAGAATGCTTGATGATGCTGAAACATTGGTTTTTAAATATGTGGAATTGTACAAAACTTTAATCATTCAAATTTGACATTGTACAATATAATATTTAATTAATAAAACATAATGTTTTACGAACATTGAAGGTTTGATCACTAACTTTAAAAAACGGTTACACTTATATTAATTCTGTCACTATTAATTGTTGAATAAGACAATATTATTTAAAAAAAATGATTTTATAATGAATAAAGAACAACTGATACATGCATTCTTTGTTATTTCTGAACTCTAATAGAACTGTTTTCGCTTTGTAAAAATATCATCACCATTTTCTTAGCAATTCCGGCCATTACATGCAGTCGAACGGCTTGATGTTTAATTTTTCAAATAAGGCAATCCTTAGTTATATTTTCACAATGCTATTCTACAATATATGGATCAAGACTGGTTTTTCTCATCATAAAGATCATCAGCTGATTGATACAAGGTTATTTGTTTCATTTTAAATGTACAAGGACATATTCGCTCCGCAAAAAGCGAGGCTGATTGTAAAATTTACAGTTTTAGTTTAGAAGAAAAAACTGTGGAAAAGATAATATGCTACACATTGAATAACAACTAAAATAAATGTACACGAAACCAATCAAGCTTACTAAAGATACCGAATGGTGAAACCTCAGTTGTGAATGACAATTAATGTGGAAACTTACAAAGCTTTATTAGATAAAATTTAATACTGACATTCAATTCATCTTCTTGAATTGAATCTAAACGCGTTGAATTCTAGAGCCAATCTGTTCAGATTCATTAAAAAAATAAACACTGATAGAATGTTCTCACTGACTTCTGCAGTTATCCTGGTGAGATTTATTTGCAATATTATTTAAATGCTTCAGTTTAATAGGCGTGAATTTATTTTCGTTATAAAGTGACTCTAAATCCTCGTTAAGCAGATTGCTAAAGTTTTTCAGGAATGCAAGCGATGCAATAGTTTACCCCAGCGCAGTAATTCCACTGGGGTATTAAAGTGGCCGTGAAAAGAAGTACAATAAAATCTCCACAAAATGGCATCCGCATCCGGTGATTATTTATTTTAACAATCAAACCCCCTACCCACATTTTCTCCCGCCTCCCTAGGAATCCCGGAATCAAATCAATCTGAAATATGGAAAAGGGCGCTAGTCCAAAAACGTTTGGATAAATCATATATGCAATTTTGTCTAGTATTCTTCATTAATGTTTGTTTTCTTCCTGAATGTAAATATTACTATTGAAGATGCTTGATGGAATTTCAATATATAATTTGAATTGCTTAAACTTTCTACAGTTCCACATTTATATAATAAATCCATTTTATTTTTTACGTTATATTATCTTCGGGCCCGTAGTAAAGTGGCAAGCGTCGATTTATTCCGCTAAAGGTTTCACAGGTTCAAGTCCCACAGCTTTGCTTTAATCGATCCATGGATTATTACACAACAAATGTATGTTTGTATAATAATAACTTCCCTCCCTCCCATGTGATCACAAAACTTTAAGTCGTTACAAGAGCGATAAGATAACCACAAGTGCTGCTTTAGCTTTATCGCTTATCCCGTTTATGTCTAATTTAATAAAAAAAGATTAATTGAGCGATTGAGTAACAAGCGGTTCTCTTACAAAAAACTTTTGCTTAGCTGCTGTCATTTTAAGCACATATTATCTCACGAACGTGTGTCCAAATACGGACAGCATATTTTCAATCGATGTACTTATTACTTCTATTAATTCTAAAAAAACGAGGCGTAGTCTTCGAACGTATTTTATCCTTATCATTTTGAATGCCTCCTTTCTTCTCAATAGGAAGTGTTACGCCACTTATTCATAAGCAGTTTTCGTAGGAGATACCTCTATTAGGGACCAATATAAGTTCATAAACTTTGCTGTTAAAGGTTGTGCAAAAAACTATTTATATTTGAATAATTAAATATTTCTACCCTTGCCCTTCCTGAAATCATAGACTTGAAGCTTCTTCTAGAACCCTTATTTCACCCCCACTGTTGTGCAGCTTTACTCTTTTGCCTAATGTCTCTTTTTCACTTGGCAACACTTCCACGGGGCGTAATTTTCTTCCTTCAAATTAATATACAGAAAGCTGCCCTTATTTCCTCCCTCCTCCAGGCAAGAGATCACGTTAGACGTGACGTATTCAAAAAAGAAACATTCATTACTTAACGTTATTCATATAAATTTAAGATGATTGTTTTGTTATTTATTTTTTCATACTAATTGGAGAAAAGATATTCCATATTTTTTTAGCCATAAAAAATATCTAGATCATCTTGAAAAAACGCAAAACCAACAGCACCCTTGTCAAAAATTTTTAATTAATATTTTATACGCACCCGTGTGATAGAATGCCTGACGATACCGAAAAGCGGAAGGAACTTAGGTCATGTATTAAGTAGCATGTGGAATTGTATACAGTTTTAAGCATCGACTGAAGGTGCTTGATGGAATTTTGATGTCAAATTTGAATTGTTACAACTTTGTACGATTCCACACGTTTTGTCATTAACGACCCGGGTTCTGCCTTTCGACATCTTCAGGCGAAACCCGGGTTTTAGTGACAAAACATGAGGAATCTTAAAGTTGTAAAAATTCAAAATTGAAATTTGATTTTTAACTCCGACCAAGCGCCCTCAGTTGATACCGTAAATATACACTTTTTGTTGTTGAAATTCATTTTTAAATTTTGAATTGTTGAATATGGTATTAATCGGATATGGTAAAAGTCGAAAAAGTTTATTAGAATATCTGATAAACGGGAATCGTTGAAAAAACACAGTTATCCAAGCATATATACCCGTTCCCTGCTGAACCATGTAAATGATATTTAAAGAATCAATTCAATTATCCAAGCTTAAAGAAATTTGAATTGTTGAAAATTTGTACGATCCGACTTGTTTTATTACGTACGACTCGGGTTTCGTCTTTCGGCATCATCGGGCATTATATTACATGGTTGCAAAGGAAGTTAATCATTGTTAGTGACTTAACATGTGGAATCGTACAAAGCTTCAGTAATTCAAATTTGATATTTAAATATCATCACGCACCTTCAGTCGATATCATAAAATAAAATTCATTATAACACAAATCTGCTGAAAACAATCTTCGCCAACCTGCGACGAAAGCGTAAATGCAGAAGTTACGACGTATAACTAATCAGCGTAATACGCCCTAAGCCCCGTTTCTCGCTTACTTATTCTGAAATGAGGATTGCGTATGAAGTCAAGAGTTTAAGACTGGCACTTCATATTTACAACTTTCTGGTGATAAAATTTAATGGAGCACTCGACAAATTGTCGCCAACCGGATGTAGGCGGCGTCGTCACCACCCCGGCGCATCGCAGATGCGTCGGTGGCGTCTGACGAGCCTGAGGAACCGTCATTGACGTCATCGCCGACTTGAAGATCAGTGCTTTCCAACTTATTTACACCTGCGTTATGTTAACACTAGAACACGGTGAAAAAAATAGCAATGTATTTTAGTTCTACACAATTATTTAAAAAAAATATATTTGATAACTATTTTGACTCACGCCATCGTTAGAACTATGCTTAAACTAACATTTTCTTATCTATATATAGCTGTGTAGAAAAGGTACACAATACATCTTCTCTCCTGTTTTTACGGCATAGCTTGTTACTTTCTCGCAATAAAACTAAATTTTCAAAAATTGTTAATGAAGCAAAAGGCGGCTATGACAATAAGTTTACATGTGGCACGGAAGTGGTCATTACGGAAGAAAATCAGACCACCCCCCAGGAATAGGTTGGACTACTGGGGACGCTATTATATTAGTTTGTTCGTTAAGAATCCTTTTTGATAATTGATGTCTATTGATTTCCAGCTGTTCCAAAGCCGTCATTCTCCAACCCTTACTACAAAGATGCAAACATTTAGGCGCTGAGTTTGAATTGATATTATGTGATGCGTTAATAACGTGATTAGCGAATTGTGAATCTGTTTTTTTACTGTTGAATGATCTTACATGTTCCTTAGCTCAAGTAGATATACTTCTACCTGTCTGTCCGATGTAAACGGATAAACATGAGCCACAGGACATTTTAAGTGAATGCCAATTCAATCAATTAATACTAGAATTTTTTGACTGACTTCTATGTGAACACATACTGTTCATTTATTATCATATTTAATAATACTTTAACGTGTCAACTGCGACTTCTTGGCAGAAAGAAATAATAATACTATATTTTTTGATATCGACTGAAGGTGTTTGATGGAATTTCAATATCAAATTTGAATTGTTATAACTTTGTATGATTCCACATGTTTTTTCACTAACGACGCGGGTTTCGCCTTTCGGCATCTTCAGGCGTTCTATCACATGGATGCTATAGAACTGACCAAACTGACAACTATTATCTATATATATATATATAACATATATATATATATATATATATATATATAAGATATTTCTATATAAAAAAATATTAATATTTGTAAAACCCTTTTGAGAATGACTCATTAACAAGATCGTTGATATACCAGGACCGGTTTCGCTTATGCGAACATTACAGGCAGTAAGACTGATTGTTTATATTGTTGTTAATAATGCTTGCGATGAGAAAAACCGGTTCCGATCTTCGTATTAAAGAAATGCACTCGAAATTATATCACGGTGAAAAATAGTAATGTATTTTAGTACTACAATTTTTTTATAAGATATAGTTGATAGCTATTAGCTAACTTTTTTATGAATAAGTGCTGAAGAGAGCTTAAGCGGAAATAGCTATCAACTGTATACCTTTTGAATTTTGTATCCATTTTTTCACCGTGTTGGTTCAAATGTTACATGTAAAAAACTACCATTTATATTCCGGCAAAAATATTCCAAAGACCTGCACCGGCTCAAAGTCAAACTGTTGGGAAACACTGAACAAGATGTTTTAATTTGAGGCGTGTCGTAAAAGTTGTCGTGAAGTTACACTTTTAAGACACTTTGGCATACTTAGACAAGAATTTGTTGTGTCGTATTTGTTTGTAAGAGTTTTTTGTCGTAACGTACTACAATTAAGGTAGTTGGAATGTTGGTGAACCAAAAATTGTGTTTATTTAAATGTCGACGGTAAAGCAGAAAGTGATTTCATGTCCAGTTAAAAATTCTGACTGCTAGCGTCTCAACTGTTGAGACGGCTGAATTAAGCGTGTTGTTTTTTTTTTTTTTTATATCAAATTGATGCAACGTTAAGATCTATAGCACGTTAGCATAAGAGCTCTTCAGGTCTTCTTCATCTCTTATATATGAGTTTTTTTGTTATAATTGTTGTGTCGTCGTAGCAAATTCGTAATATATTTGTTTATTTTGACCAATCTGGATAATCAAGATTCTACTGTATATTGCATCCGTGTGATAGAATGAACGAAAGTGACATCCGGACCGTGAATGATAGATTGTAGAAATGAACATAGCTTGAACGGCTTTAACTAAAAATACAGTAAACGTCGGGACTTTGTTCTCGTTATAATTTTCAGCTTTTACTGAAACGCTCGTATAAAACTATAATAAAATGTCAAATAAAGACTTTCTGGTGATATTATGTATTCAAATTTATTCGTAGCATCTTGAAAGTGAAATTTACCTTTGCTATATTTCTCACAATGTGTTGCGAATTTAATGGACCGTCGTCGAAATGTTAGCGAAAGAGCTTTTGTAGACTTAAAACTTTCCAACGACTCATTAAGTGCGATTGAAAACTTTGATTTTAGGAAATACTTTTGGGCTTTATGTTTTCAATTTGATATTTCCCCTATTAATATTCTAGCTCATTGAAATAATAATGATGTTGAAAGCTTCGTTAACGAAAAACTTTTTTAATAAGGTAGACACAACGAAGTGCTTAGTTTCGCAAAAATTGGATTAATTTCTATATAGCTGTTTTGTCTTATATAGAAAATATATGAATAAATGTAAATATAATATAAAATAAAAATAAATATAGAATTTAAATTGTTACTTTGTACGATTTCAAATGTTTTGTCACTAACGACCAAAAACTGTCAACAGTTTTGTCAGTTCTGTTGCATCTGTGTGTTAGAATGCCTGAAGACGCCGAAAAGTGAAACCCGGATCTTTTGTGACAAAACATGTGGAATCGTAGTTTCATAGCTTCAACAATTAAAATTCTACCAAGCACCTTCGGTTGATATTATAAATAAATAATATGTTATTTTGAAATAAGTTAAAATCAAACTCTTCTATCGTTTATAAAATATTAGTGAATTGGTATTTGCTTGATAGATCTCGATCATATCACGATGAAAAAATAGCAATGTAATTAAGTTCTACAAAATTTATAAGATAATAATAACTATTTCGATATAATTGATAAATATTTCGGCTTACGCCCTCATCAGAAGTATGTTTAAGCGTACATTTACTTATCCATTTATGCTGTGTAGAAAACATACGCAAATTTGATTTTATGTATTTTTCGAAGTGAGAGTTAATCTGCTTTTTTTAAATTTATTTATTGTGTGAAAAAATGTTAATATTAAACAAGTACACATTATTGTTTTATAATATTAAGTTGACTTATTTAAAAACTGCATTGTCCTTCCCTAATGGTCTGAGAGGCGGT
This sequence comes from Himalopsyche japonica, assembly GCA_028555115.1. Lineage (NCBI taxonomy): Eukaryota > Metazoa > Arthropoda > Insecta > Trichoptera > Rhyacophilidae > Himalopsyche > Himalopsyche japonica. The sequence goes on along the minus strand of JAHFWJ010000847.1, from coordinate 67,916 downwards.
GATAGATTTATATTTCTTTGTTTATTAAGAACGTTATTGGATTGCTGATATCTATTAATTTTAATTAGATTAGGGCATTTTTAACTATTACATGAACCAGTTCTAATGAAGGCTTAAGCCGAAACAGCTATCAACCATATATCTCATAAAATTTGAAGAACTAAAATAGTGAATGCCAATTTAATAGATAGAATTATGTACAGAATGTGTTTGTTTAATTCTAAGGGGTCGAATTTCAAAGGCAACTGTTATAATTTTCCGGGAAAATTGTTAATTATGAGATTGGAATATATCCGGTCTACAAGATGTTTTCAAAAGTTCCAAAATTCTAAATATTTAAGTTTGAATGTAATTTATTCCTCGAAGTTTTATGTTAACCTGTGTATGTTTGAAATTCCTACAGATGGACATTACCTTCATAATATTGATCTCAAAAGTCCGAATCTAATCTGATAGACCTTTCTTCCCAAGGACATATCCTCAACCCTTGTTAATCCATTCCAGGAATGTTATTGTAGAATTTCACGGAAAAACCTTTTCCGTGTTTGAATAGACCTAGAATGCTTAAGGTCACAGCTAAAGTTGTTTTTGTTGACCTTGTGATATCTCTGAAGGTCATTAAACAAGTTTATCTGCTCTGAAATTGTTGCCTGATAAGTGGTTTTCTGTAGGGAACATTATTATACCCCATGGGCATATATAAATGATTAATATCAAAATTTTAAAGTTATAGAAACTGTGATAAGAAATAAAAAAATTATAACGGCCGTTCGTAGTACTATAGATCTGTCGGTTATAATATTCGTATGTTTTTCTATCGCTTTGATGTATGTTAAATAATTGATAACTTTTCTCACTCAACATCATTATTTCAACGGATTAAACGGTAATTTTAGTAATTTTTATCTATAACCCTCAAATGACTTAGACCGAAAAAAAGCATGCGAAGCAATGAAGGAATTTTACAGACCCCAAAAAGGGACTTTTTTCTCTCATACCACAATCAAAATAATAGTTGCCAAGGCTTTACTATATCTATTTCAATCTGTTCTTATGTTTATATTAAACATTTTTTAATGTTGTTCAATAAATAATGATATTTTAATGATGCATAAAAGAGACTGTCTCAACTCATATATTAATTCGCGTCTAATGAAATCGAGTCCGCCTTTCATCTTGATTACGCTCTCATATCGTTCAGTGCTGCCATATGTTATATTAAATGAAACTTTTATTTTTAATCAAGTATTCCTATATAGAAAAATATTTATTTGCGACGTAACTGGCCATCTAATTTTATCTTACTCAGTCTAATATACAATATATATTTGACAACTGTTAACGATTAACGTTTAACGTCGATGTTTTTTGTTCTCTTTAGCGAATTTTTATAACTATCCTATTCGGTAAGATAATTAAATGAATGCATTGGTCACTTATTATAGAGCTAAACTTTTTGGTTCATTTAGGTCTCTACTTCATAAATATGCTGTGATTTGAATTGAAATTTGGCTCCTTTATTCCTCTACCTGAATGTTTTAATATAATCCTCTTATGACATAACATAAGTGTGCTTGAGAGTGGGTCTATTGTTTGGCTTGTTTAGGCCTCAAGGGATTTGAAATATACCCTCATGACAAAAAACGTCAAGAAGATGTTTTGAGAGATATTTACTTGAAAACATACGGATACTACTCATGAATTTATCCAGCTGACTTTCTATTAGGAATTTTCAATTTCGACAATTTGAAAACTCGAAAAGAAATATATTATATCTGACCACATGTTTCATTCGACGTACATAAGATCAAAATAATAATTTTGCAATCGTTGCTAATATGAAATTGCAAAATATCAAGTTCATTAAATTTTTTTGAGATATCATTAACAAGAAGTCTTTGTTCGTCGCGATTGTACAATCAGTCTGTCAGAACATTATCAATATTCAATAGTATTGCTTCGGAAGCTGACATATTTTATGAATACGAGAGTGAGTTAATATTACATACTAGTTGCTTTTAAGGTGTTAACTGTCACTTCTTGATGGAAAGGCATGATATTTGAAATAATAAAAACACATTTTTTTAGTACTTATTTTATCAGTTGATAATGCTCGCGATGAGCGAAACCGGTCCTTATCAAAAAATATATTGTGGAAATAAGTTCTAAAAAATGTGTTTTTATTATTTAAAACATAATAGTTGGTTGATATTAAAGAACATTTTCTTGGTTGATTTCGTATAAAATATCCAATATTACATTTTGTCACTTTTAAAGTGTTAACTATCCCTTCTTTATGAAAAGAATTTTTTTCCACAATTTATTTTATGATCAGGACAATTTAGAGGACTTTACTGTAAATTATTTTCTTAGTAAGTAATAACCAGGGTTGTGGGGTCGGAATCGTGTTTTTGGTCATTGTCGGAGTGTATTTTTTCGATTAGACGATTTTGAAGAATATCGAGATGAACAATTCGACGGATTCGTTGGATAATCTTCAATTTCATACACATACATAGGATAGGTAAGAAAAACATGAAAAAAATAAACTTTTTTCAGTCGAAGTTGTATTGTTGGTTAATGTCGAAGTTATGTTTTTTTAACGACTCTACAGAGTTGGTCAGAACGAATGGTTTTGTATGCCTCTTATTTTTAACTCAAAATTTGTATAAAAAGACTTGCTTGTAATTTGTATCTTCATCTGTATCAGTTGATAATGCTCGTGATGAGTGAAACCAGTCCTGATCATAACATATATTGTGGAAAAAAAACTTAAAAAAGTGTTTTTATTATATTAAATAGTTACTGATTTATTGATTGAATTGGCATTCACTTGGTAGAACGCCATTATAACACGGTGAAAAAATTGCAATGTATTTTAGTTCTACAAAATTATTTTTAACAAACTTTTCTGCACAGCTATATATAGATAAGCGAATGTTAGTTTAAGCATAGTTCTGACGGTGGCGTGAGCCGAAATAGCTATCAACTATATTTGTTAAAAATAATTTTGTAGAACTAAAATACATTGCAATTTTTTCACCGTGTTCAATAGTTACCTTTTTTAATTTGAATCTACGTTGCATATTTTATAATTGTTTTAACGTATATGTGTCGAATAAGTAAATTATCATACCCGTCTAAGTGAAAAGGTTTGTCTTGATGAATTTACCTCAAAAGCATTTCGCATAACAATAATTTCTCGGACCCTTTTGGGGATGCACCGTAAATTTTATATCTTCGTTAGCGGCTTACGCCGACCGAAATAGTTTACGTAATTTTCATATGCATAAATTTTACAACCTTTTGTAAATTACCTGAAACTAAACAATTGCCACCTAAAGATGTACGTCTACCTAATTTCAAATGAGGGAAGCAATAATTAACCCGCACGGTCAGAGACAACCCGCCTTTATGAATAATCATGAGCAAGGATTAGATTAACATTTGTACTACAAATTAGTTTATTTAACTTTTTGCATAGTCAAATTTAAAATGTTTGCGACACAATATAATTCTAGAATGTTAAAACAGATGAAAAGATTGTGTACCGCTATGTGCAGACATGTAAATGACAGTTCTGATAAGGGCGCAAGCCGAAATAGCCATGAGCTATATATGTTATAAATTTTGCAAACCTAATATACTTTGTTATATTTTCTCCTCGTTATAATGGAGTTCAACCTAGTAAATGTAAATTCAATCAATAAATTGTATGGAAACAATAGATATTGCTCACAATAGCGTAATTGCTTCTGATCGTATTTGTATTGTCGAAATATTGCTTATAAATACAATGACTTTCCTCAAAGAAGTGACAATTGACACATCAAAAGTGAAAGAAAAATGATTGATAATTATTATAAATGAAATAAATAAAATATAAAACTAGTTACGTTCTATCATAACTATGTATTTTAAAAAGATCGCATATAAACTTTATTCTGGGTAGAGCTTTCTAAAAGCTCCCCTGCTGTGTTAGTCATTTGGCATAGCGAGGCAGTGTCGTTAGCGGTTGATGACCACACCGTTTCGACCTTCCAAAACCCTCATAAACTTCCCCACATTAATGTCCCGGGAACCGTTGATGTGAAGGGTAGGTAACTACCATAGTGAATTTACCTACATAATTTCCAGTGCCATAAAAATTATTTTGATCTAAGGCATTAACATGGTGGCCGTAAGTGGCAGTTGGCTTAACTGAACATACTTACGAGAGGAAAGAATATTTATTGTATAGTATATATAATTATAATAGATAATACAGTTGTATGATTTAAAGCAGTTATTCATTTATTTGATCCAAAAACATATATGCATAAAACACACATAGCTATTACATTACAAATTTGTTGCTTTTGCTACGTAGAAAAGACCAGTTAAGTGGTATTGGGAACTAAGAATCGAATGAAAATATCTAGTACGATGTAGTATTTGTTTTAATTTACTCTCGTCTACGTGAAATATATCGACATACGAGCCAATACTGTCGAACATTGTTAATGTTTTTACCACTTTTAATGTGTTAACTGGTTATTTCTTGATGGAAGACATGATATTTCAAATAATAAAAAAAACATATTTTAGTTCTTATTTCCACAATATGTAATATGATCAAGACCGGTTTCGCTCATCACGAACATTATCAACTCTTAGAATACCATTAACAGGCCATTATGTTATGTTTTATCCATTAAGTAGTTAAGAGCAGGTTATATATATTTAATGATTTTCCACTTGTTACTTTTCTTAACGAGTTCTTAATTGATTATGGATTTACCTTTATTTTGTTTGAAAATAATAAATTAGTGAGTGATTAACATTTAATTTTTAAATTAATTTACATTATTTCTGTTGATTAAATTGTTTTCTTAGTTCTTAAGCCCATCGTTTTTTTTGTATACCTACTACCTTTAACTTAAAATTTTGTATGAATAGACTTATTTGTAAATTGTATTTTATCAGTTGATAATACTCGCGATGTGCAAAACCAGTCCTGATCATAAAATATATTGTGCAAATGGGTACTGAAAAAAATGTGTTTGCCCCATTCGCAGACTAATAATACACTTTTTACGTGTTAACTGTCACTTCTTGATGGCAAAGCATGATATTTTAAATAATAAAACATGTTTTTTTAGTATTATTTCTAAAATAAACATTTTATGATCAGGACTGGTTTCAACTGCGCAGCTAATAACTCTTGCGATTTGCAAATTCGGTTTCATACGCAAGTGGTCGGTCGATATCGTAAATTAAATACAATTAAACCTTAAATTAAACTTCCACTACGGAAAGATAGTTGACTCCTTATTTATGAGATAAATGTTTCCCTAAAGAAATACGAACAAAACTGTAATCAACACTTATAATGTCGGGCACTATTGACAATATTATAGAGTATGGGTCTTCCCCGTAACTAATAGCGCTGACAAAGCATACAATGGTTAGTCGATTCGACTTACACTATCCAATTAAGAAATTTGTGACGTAAGGAAACACTTACCAACTGGCCAACACAGAAAGTTTGCTGAAGTTAATAAAATTTCATAGAATATTAGATTTCATTTTAATATAAGTCAAATATATTATTTAATAATCAAATCAAGTATCAAATATAAGTTTTTGAGCTTTATTACAGAAAGTGATTTTTAGAGCTATTTAAACATTTTTGCTTAAATTCATTGATAAAATCTTTGCAATTAATGTCTTAAGAATTCGTAGTTTTTTAAATAGGATTCCTTAATGTTTTAAATTTTTACTGACACAATTGTCATGAAACTCTCTAATATTAAAAAAATAAAAACATAAACAAGCTGTTCATTTAGTAAAGAATTTTTAGGAAACCGCAAAAAACGCCATGTTATTTTAAATGATGATTTTTAATTCTTTTTTCGACGTTTTCTTTGATTAGAGTCTTTCAATAGGCAAATAAACCGTGTTGTGTGTGAGATATCAACTCATTTTTTCTTTTATTTGAATGTATGTTTGATGAAATTTAGTTTGAAATATTACGTCATCCAAGTGTTTACTGCAACTTTGGTTGGTGGCACGTCGTATTGGAGAAATCTAATAACTTGTTCACTTAAATCTGGCTAAATTGGTTGGATAGCGTTTGTTATGATGAATTTGTGGACTCTAATTATTAACGGTCTATTTGCAATGACTTACAATTTATAATAGCCGCAAAAGAAGATGTTTAAAAACATTATATTGTATGTTTTCGTTGTCTTGTTTCATGCGCTAAAATCACGCGTACTGAATGTCCATCAAAATGTAAATTGAATTCGCACACATTATATAATGTTATAACCTTGTTTATGATATCGACTGAAGGTGCTTGATAAAATTTCAATATCAAATTTGATTTAATTTCGGACGTTAGTGATAAAACATGTGGGATCGTACAAAGTTTTAACAATTAAATTTTATTACCTTTTATTTTAGTCAGTACTCTATTAAACAATTGGAAAAAATATTAACAGACGTCTGGCTGATATAATCTAGCAAATTTTTAGCGTCCCATGGCATGGTTAAGTGTTAAATTCGCAATTTTTCATTGTTTCAATACATTCCGAAAATTGGAGATGTTGTCTAATTTATTTATCTAAAAAAAATAATTTTGTAGTTTTTCCGCCATATGTGACTTGTTGAAAACTTTTGTACACAACCTTGGAGCTTTTTATCTGAACTTTTATTGCGTAAGCATTTCTCACATATGGGGTAGGAGCTTACAAATTCAATTAAGGCTACATACCTTTCGACTGTAAGCTTAATGAAAATTGTTCTCTGAATTTCTGGTTAAACAAAAAAAAACTACAAAACCAACGATGTATTGCTTAAGTTATAAAGATACGTTACTAACTTCGTATTTAAATTTCATTAAACGTAGGAAAGAAAAAAGAAGCCAGTAATAAACAGTTAGTAATCAATAACATGCCAAATTCGTTTTAAAGAATGTTTCACCAAAATCAAAAATCGTTCTATATTAAAATACATCAAACATTCATTGATTTAATGTTGATAGTTGTGTAAGAACGGAATAATCAAGTGCTGGATAACCCTTACCATAAAACGACAGATTCTGACAAAATATAATTAAGTATTGGTCTTGAAGACGAGTTGTCAAAGGCTGATGGATTTCATTCCATTTGGCCAACCGTTTCAATTACTGAATAGTAAAAATCGTTCATTGGTTTGTTGTAGGTTAAAAATTCAAATAATGCACTGTTTGTGGTAACCAGAAAATTAAAAATAATATGACTGTGGAGTCGTTAAACAAAATAGAACTCTTACATTGACCAAAAACACGATTCCGACTAAAATAAATTTAATTTTATTGTTTTTTTTTCTACGCTTGCTATGTATGTGCTAAACAATCCGACAAATTGTTCGATGCGGTATTTTCTTTAAATGGTCTAATCGGAAAAATAGTCGCTCGTTTTTCACGACTCCGAATCCGGCTTCGGCCATAACACTGCAACTCCACGAACCTGTTGAAAACTGAGCTTTAGAACGTTAAGCTTTTTGTTTTAAGCTATACTTTTTATATGGTCGTCCTTAATTAGCCGGTTATGTGTATTCAACCGCCTCTTTGCGATCACATTTCTATTACGCCATACTTATAAAAGTCGACGAAATTATTTTTCATTTTCTTGAACCAATATTGAGTTTAAGGGACGTATGTGTAAGTACTGCATTAAAGCACGGTAAAAAAATAGCAATTTATTTTAGTTCTACAAAATTTATAAGGTATATAGTTGATTATTTCGGCTTACACTTCACAAGAACTATGTTTAAACGTACACTCTTTTCTTCCGTTCTAACATCCAAGTTTTAGAATCAATTTGCCATAATTAAGAATTTATTATCACAATATAAAACTACAATAGAATGTTAGAACAAAGAAAACAAAAGTGTACCGAGTTAAGTGTAAACGATTCAAATTCCATCAAATGCCTTCAGTAAATATCTTTCATTATTTAAAAAATGAAAGTTGCATATTTAAAATAATTTCGTCGAGTTTGAGCTTGAAATATTTATTGACATTAGAGAGCTGTTTCGACTCTGGAAGTTTGCTCAGTCTTTAACACACCGCTGCTTAAAAAAGGTTGAGAATCAAGATCAAGATCAAGAGCACTCCTTCTTCACCTACCATTCTTTCTTATAGCGTTGAAATATTGGTTAATAATAAAGGCTATATATAATTTAATAAGGGCTCCTGTGGCTGGGGATGACACTGGAGAGTTGAAACATCGTGTTTTAGGGGATGGGAAGTGATAACTCATCACCCCACCCGACTTTGGGTCGGCTTCAATTAAAAATGATTTATACGCCGATGCGGATATTTTAATTTGGTAATATTTGATGCCAGTCTCCTCTCCCATAGAATTTTGTTATATTATTAATTCGAGAGAATCTACTTTGAGCCGAGTGGTCTAGTAACTAATGTTTTAAGCTTCGGCTCTGGGATGCGACGTTCGACGTCCTGGATGGGACACATTTTTTTAAAATAAATAAATTTCACTTATTGAGTATCCTTTTCATGATCACGACTGGATTCACTGCTGATTGTGAAAACATTACAAGAAATATATCTATTAAATCACTTTTAAGCTTTTTAACAGTCACTTCTCCATGGAAATGCATGATATTTCAAATAATAAACACATATTTTGTAGTGTTTATTTTGACAATATATTTTACGATCAGGACCGGTTTCACTCATCGCGAGAATTATCGGTTGATGGAGTGTGTTGACTGTCACCTTTTGATAGAAAGGATTTATGTTTATTTAAATATACATTTTAAATAATCAAAACACATTTTTTGTAATTAATGATATCGATTGAAGGTGTTTGATGGAATTTCAATATCAAATTTGAATTGTTACAACTTTGTACGATTCCACATGTTTTGTCACTAACGACCTGGTTTTAGCATTTCGGAATTTTCAGGCATTTTATCACACGGATGCAACAGAACTGACCTATATATTTTATGGTAGGTATTATATTATTTCTTTTATTCAAACAAAAGAAGATGTTTTTTCTTTACGGTTTTATATACTCCTACCTCGAACCTCGATCAACCGTTCTCGCATAATACGTTTTCCCGGATGGAACGCTTATTTTTTATAGTCCCGTCAAACTCCCATAAGAACAATGTTAAATAATCCCGCATTGACCGTTTCCCGATTCTCCGATTCCCCGATTTCCTCGATAAACCGTCTAAATATTTTGGTTCCCGTCACAAATATTATCCCGATTGACCGTTTTTATTACATATTTCTCCGTATCTCGGCCAGCAAATTTGACACAGCCGAGTGCAGGTGTTAAGTCTAGATACGTTGGAATCCGCTGTACATGTTAGACGTAATGCATTGGACGCATGTGCAATTTTTTGGGTTGAAATCCACCACATGCGTATTATTGTTTATGATGCAAATGTAGAGTTGTTCAAAATTCATAGTATTAATGATTCCTGTACATACAAACTTTTAGTCACAAGTTTAGTAACAAGTCTTTGTTCCGATTAAAGTGCCAAATAACAAAGAAGCATACGAACATAAAGGACTTTTTTAAAAAATAAATTTTATATACAGTATGTACAAGTAACTAATAAACAAATATTTTTTACTTGTTTATTATTAATTGAAGCTTCTCCGCTTTCACCGTTTCCCGCAATTACCGTTTTTTTTCAGGGTCCCTTGGAAAACGTAAAATCGAGGTTTCACTGTATTTTGATAAAATTACCTTATACAATGTGGACGTTTTTATACATGCATTTTTTCAATGATCTTAAATGTTTACATGAGAGATTTTCGTATTTCATTTGTGTTTTAAGGTATTCTGAAGGTCTATGCATACTGCAAAAATGTGACTCGTAATGTTTTTAAAATACAAAATTCATATACAGAATTCGACCGGATATAAAGAATTATTGCAAATTGTGCCTTGATTTTTATATACGATATAAAATGCCTCTTCGTCCCTTCTGCAAAATGTTAATGTCACAATGAGGTGTTGCCATAAAATACAAATGGAAATTTAACGTCCATCCGGTATTTTTATTGCAGATATTTCGAATAGTCCCAACAGCGACAATGAGCGAAAAATACTGTAATTCCACGGTCATATTAAAAGAATTGGCGATAGAATGTTGCTAGTTTATGGAGTGGGATTAAACGTAAAAATTTTCGGTGTAAATGCTTTGAAATATTTTCTATAGTTCACAAAAAGCGTTATTCTACTTAACGTCTAGTAGAAAATAATATGAAACGCTAATTAAAATTGTGTTTGATAACTTTGAGTGAAAATTAGAATATTATTAGCACGAATATAATTCTTCATAAGAGATATTATTATATATTGCACATTGCCGAGAACAGTTAACGTGAAATTAAAAATAAGGAATCATAAATTTGTAAATTATGATATCGACTGAAGGTAAATAATATAATTCCAATATTTAATTAGGACTGTTAAAATTTTGTACGATACCACAGTATGGAATTGCAGAATCTTACATTAATATTATTTCGTGTTATGCTGTTCATACAAAAAAATCTCACAAATTATCTTAGACATCGATTAATTCAATAAACACACAAATTACGCCCTCATCAGATTTAATTAAAGTTCTATTAACCACCTTATGGCGATGAACGTACGTGATACGCAAATTTGACTGTACCATTCCGCGCTATTCCGTATCACGTACGCGCGTGAGAAAAATAATTTACATTTAAACTACAAACCGCACAGAATATCCACGTGCCTCAATCTGTGACTACATGTTTTCACGTATTTCAACTATTTTTCAATGGTAGGCGAAATGTGCCTAATAATAGTAAAATAAGTTTTTTGACATTTTGTAATTTTTATTCCTTCATTTCAAAAATCAGGGGCGCGTATATCGTGGTTTATAAAAAATGTGATGTTTTTTTATTCATATTTCTCGGAAAGCGGAAAGTTACCAAGAGGAAGAGCGGTTAAAAAATGACGATACAATGTTGCCAGTTTACTAGTTTGTTTAAAACATCACGCCTTTCCATCGAAATAGATATATAAATTAAAAGTAGATATAGTTCTGATGAGAGAATAAGCCACAATCGCTATAAACTATAATGGAGTTCTAGGTAAGTTAATTACCAAGTCATTCAATATCCTCCACATAATTGACTTTTCCTAAAACAATATTACCATGTTCATAGCATGTTCGTCTGGCGTAAAAGCTTATATTTATATTTTATACTATGATGCCATCACGCCATATTTTGTCTTGGTATCCGAATATAGACAGTCCTTTGGATGTACATAAGTGCCTCGTATGCCAGGACATCATGATGTAATATACTGACTTCTTTACGATGTCGTTTCTGTTGCAAGCGGTGAAACACACCTGTGGACTTTTCAATCGCATCTATGAGGACGAGAGAGAACTATGTGATGATGATCTCTAACGGTTTTTACCTACTTACAATTTACCTCTTCAAAACACCTGCTACCCCGATACCCTTTTTGATGATTTAATACTGGATCCAAGGGTTGTTTAATGAAAGTCATGGAAAACCTTCAATAACGGCTACCGGAAAGCTGTTTTGATGAAGGTAAAAATCACATTTAAATTTTTAAGCAAACATATCGTCCGTTCCAAGCTAAAAAAAGGCGTTAGTCAAAAATCACTAATATTTAGGTGAGCCAAATAAGTAAAAGAATATTTTGTCAATGATAAAAACTTCGATTCTATATCACTTCTTTCAACGAAAAGAAATGACATTGTTCTCATCGACATTAATTAATTGTTGATAATGAACTAATTTCACATAAGAGAATCCAGTAGTTAAAATCAAATTCGATATTAAAATTCTATCAAGCACCTTCAGTCGATATTGTAAATTATATAGTATTATAATAAAACTTGCAATTGATGGCTTATTATTGTAAAAAATTTTTTTTGTAGATAGTTGACTGTTTTGTAGATAAAATGCCTGATAATACTGAAAAGCGAAACCCGGACCGTTAGTAAAAAAACTTAACGAATTGTAAACAGTTTCAACAATCAATGTTTGATTTAATTTATGATATCGTATTAAGGTGCTTGATGGAATTTCAATATCAAATTTGAAATGTTGAAACTTTGTACGATTCCACATGTTTTGTCATCAACTTTCGGCATCTTCAGCTATTCTATCACACTTCTGGCAGAAGTGACTGTAATTAACACTTTTGTATATAACCGGTGCTTACTGTTAAACGCATAGTTTCTCAACCGGTGGTCACGGATATTTTTGCGTGAGCTGAAACAATCGAATTTTATGTTGTACTTTGTGGATTTTAAAATTACATTTTTTTGTTTTTATCTGTTTTAATATACTCAAATATTGTTATATCAGCATAGAGTATTGTAAAATTAATTGTTTTGAATAAAATTAACTATATAAGTATTTATTATTTTAATCCAATGATGATAATCCGTAAACATTTTTGGATTTTTTGGTGGTCCGCAGATGTAAAAAGGTCAAGGAACTATGGTTTAGTGTGTGTCAGTTTTGTTGCATCAGTGTGATAGAATACATGAAGATGCTGAGAGGCAAAACTCTGGTTTTTAATGATTAAACATGTAGAATCATGCAAAATTTCAACAATTCAAATCAATTTTTAATATACAAAATTTATCAAGTTATCATCAGTAGCTATCGTTTGTTTTATTTTATTATTATCAGAAGTCTTTTTGATACGATACGGTTAAAATATTGTATGCACATAACACCAGATGCAATAACGTAAAAGCACAATATTGAAACTTTATTGATAGTAAAGCAAAAACGTTATACCTCATTTGATATCACAACACGCTGCGTATCATGACTTAACGTTGTTTCTACGCTATAATAAATAACGTTTTACGTGGCGTAAAAGCTTCTCGTGGTGGCCACATCATTTAAGTTCACTCCCGTACGGAAGGACGTGGTGGATGCCATATTGCAAGTTTCCCGCTGGGAATAAATCCGTTACAGGGATAGTCAGGTTACAAAATTGATTCAATTATAATAGACTACACGCTTTAATTACGTGTTTATTTATTGACAAGAAGAACTTGGTTTAACTTAAAGGTTGTCAACTGTCGCGTCTTGGTGAATATATATTATATTTAAACAAATAAAACACAGCTCATCCACTAATTTTTGAATTACAATTTATAAATATGGATATAATAATTGACAAATTATGTACACGTGTGATTGTAAATATTTCTTCTAAAGATAAAGTCTAACTTCTAAAGGTAAAGATTTTATTTAGATTTATATTGAATGATTACATTTGAATTATTTTAACTCAAATTTGTATGTATGAATAGTACTGTTTTTAATTAGTATTTTGTTAGTAGATAATGCTTGTAATGAGCGAAACCGGTTCTGATCTTGTAAAATGTGGAAATAGTACTAACGTTTTGTTATTTTAATATAGCGCTTTTCCACCGAGAAGTGACAGTTTATGCATTAAAAGTAACTTTGTATATATTTATTAAAAAAACCACTATCCGTCTTTAGTTAGAAAAAAGTTAAAACGTTGGTAAAAATAGAAACAAAAAGAAGGATTAAAGCTGGTCTCTTTAAGTGAAGTTAATAAAATGAAATTTTAAATATATATTGCATAATTACCCGTAAACAATTTTCCTAATTCTTGAACCGTCGGTTTTGTATACCTGGTATTTATTACCTATTTTTTTATACAAAATTCCTTGTTTTAATTTTTCTTGTATATTATAATGCTGGTGATGAGCGAAACCGTTCTGATTTTAGTAAAATTAAATTGTGGAAATATTGCTTAGCATTTTGCTATTATTCAAATATAATGCTATTGAACAAGAATTAGTTGAAAGTCAATTGGATGATCTGATTAGAAAAGAATAAAAAGATTTATTGATTGAATCGGCATTCACTTGGTAGAACTCGAACATAGCGTGAGCCGAAATAGCTATCAACTATATTTGTCAAAAATAATTTTGTAGAACTAAAATATATTGCTATTTTTTCACCGTGTAATAAAAAGATTAAAGACAACAACTTTAATCAGTTGGGCTTAGCAATTTGATTGCCCTATTTTCGGATTGCAAAAAAGCCAGTTGTAACATTTATGAGACAATTGAAATATATGAGTAAAATTTGTTTTAACCACAAATATCTTACTCTCGATGTCGAAATTAAATTCAAAAATAAAAAAATGTTTATCATTTATTTTACAAAAGTATTTTTTGTAGTGATATAAGATATCATATAATGTTTAAAAATAATGAATTATTTTCACAATTTTATTTTTCAAAGACTAAGGCCGGTTTCGATCTTCGAATGCATTATCAACTGATCGATAATAATGAAGTGTTTTTATTGGTAAAAACGATAAATAATAATTGATTTCGTTAGGGAAAATTAAAACTAAAAAAAAGGATTCTGAATAATAATTATATATTAATGTTTTTGATTTCTTACGTGAAATTTCACTGTGGCTGCATTATAAACATCAGCTGTCCCATGGAAATGTCTCGTGACCGCACCAAATGTGATAAAAATACTTTCGATATTTATTTTTTATATAGTGTATTACACTGAATGATCTTTCATAATATAAAGTTGTAGGGAAAATCGACAAAATTAATACAGCAATTGTTTTTAATTCTTTTTACTGACTTGATTAAGGTCAACGTATAACATCGACCAAAATTGTTGAACAGTTTTATTATTAAAACGGTACTTAACTTAAACTCGACTAATTGCTGGACAAGTCAGGTTTATTCAATAAATTTTAATTTATTTGTAAAAACACATTTTTTTAAATCAAAATTTACTATAAACCGTTTGGTGGCCACACATAAGAACCACTGTTATAGAGTAAAAAAGATTTTAATTATCACATGCTACATTTCTATTATTATATAATTAAATAAAATATATGCGAAACAAGCCAATTCATTATTTAAAATTTAATATTCTCTTAAACTTGTTAGCGAGCAACACGATAGGATCGCTTGTTACACGGAAGGCTTCAGACAGAGAGATCCGACTATTTCAGTATAGTGTATCTTATGAGTGCGAGTGAAATAAAATGCCGCCAAAGTCTAGCCGTGCTCTGGCTAGACGCCTCGATATTGCACATTGATGGAGGAAAATGTACCTCGCTATCATAACACATATAGTAATAGTAAACCGAGAAAATATTTAATATGGGTTTATTTACTAATAATTTTCATCACTTACTAAAAGTGCCTGTCGAGTTTTATTTTATATTCTTTATGAATTAATAATTTATGATATCGAAAGGAGGTGCTTGATGAAATTTCAACATGAAATTTGAAATGTTAAAAACCCAGTTTCGCCGTTCGGCATTTAGGCACTCTATCACACGTATGCAACAAAACTGAACTGAACAATTCAAATTTGTATTCATTTTAAATAATAAAAACACATTGTGTAGTACGGTGAAAAAATAGCAATGTATTTTAGTTCTACAAAATTATTTTTAACAAATATAGTTGATAGCCTGAGCCGAAATAGCTATCAACTATATTTGTTAAAAATAATTTTGTAGAACTAAAATACATTTCTATTTTTTCACCGTGTTATAATGGAGTTCTACCAAGTGAATGCCAATTCAATCAATACATTGTGTAGTACTTACTTCCACACTATATTTGTTGATAAGGACCGGTTTCGCTCATCGTGAGCATTACCAACTGTTGATAATTAAAATTATTTTACTAACTTTACTAACTGCTGATAATTTAAAAAAATTAATAACCCATAAATTATTTTCCTTATTCTTGAACACATGGTTTTGTATACCTGCTAACTTTGACACAAAATTTGTATATTAATAGACTTGCTTGTTAATTATATTCATCAGTTGATAATGCTCCCGATGAGCGAAAAGGTCCTTTGGTATGTTGTGGAAATATGTACTAAAAAATGTGTTTTTATTATTCAATATATCATGTCTTTCCATCAAGAAGTGACAGACATGTCTAAACACCTAAAGAGCGACAAATTTGTTTTGTTAAGTATTGATTCCACATTTTTTGACATCCTTGATATGATCGGAATCGGTTTCATTCGTTGCGAGCATTATCAATCTTTTTATTTAAGCCTTACGTTTTAAATGTTTCGAAAGCATTTTTAAAAACTTTTTAGTAATTAAATATAATGTCTTCCCACCAAGAAATACCTTTTAATATCATTAGAAAGGCTATATGTATATATTTTTTTGAGTTTTTTAAAACTTTCTACGATGCCTTGGTTAATATACAATATAAAGCATTTAAAAACGCCTACGTATAGGCAAACCAGTATACGGTCTGTATCACGTATTGTATGGCCGGGTCGCACAATATTCCAGGCGGAAGACGCTTATTGGATAACGCTCCGAGTGTTGGGTTATCTTTCTTCCGGTTTTATTTTATTTACTTCACTGAAGGACTCACTCTTTACTTTTTATCTTTCTTTTTTTTTTTTTTTTATCTATTTTCAACAACTTTTAAACTTTAATCTAGCGTACGACGTATCGTGCATTTTTTGAATATACAATTTATGATATCGACTGAATGTGCTTCATGGAATTTCGATATCAAATTTGAATTGATGAAACTTGTCATTTGGTATATAACCGATGCAAACTGTTTACTGTCTGTCATTTCTATTAAATCCCTAAAAACATCTAAGACAATATTAATTTTGAAGATTAGTCCGGTATTTATCAATTTCAGTGTTTTGAATGCCAACAATTTTACGTGAGTAAAACCAGGCGTTCTTTAAAGATTAGAGCTTAGATTAAGCAAGGATACTTGTCAGAGGGATTTTCATTTCACGTGGATGAATGGGTTCAATTGTTATATCATAACACGGGGTGTAATAAATTACTTTATTGAGAAATTTTAGAAATTAATAGAGGTCAATTATTAGATTCAAACTTCGTTCTCAATGATCAGCTCAATCTCCCCAACTCCCCCTTGTTGTATTCTTTACGTGAGGTCGGTTCAATGAACCGAAAATCTCATGGATAAAATTCTTAAATTGCGCCAGTAAATGATTAATCGTTACTTTTATAACTGAAATAAGTAGGTATTTCTAAATAAAAAAACGCAATTATATTTAATGATAGTTGTTTTTTAAATCCTTTCAAAAATGACTTATTAACAGTAATTATCGTTAATGAAACTTATCACAGGCAATTGTGATAATTATTGTTAGATCAATATTATTAAATTTACAAATTTTCAACAATATAAAGATAAGCTTGAATTTAGTTTAATCATAGTTCTGACGATATTGAAAACGCAAATAGCTGTCAATAACAATATTTAAAATTCATTCGAGCTCTTTGATGTTTTTACCTTGAGATATTAAAAGAAAAATGTCGTCATTGCCAATTTTTAACTATAGAACATATATTTTCCGACAGGTTTAAATTTGTAACAAATTAGTATTATTTCATGTAAAGTAGCTTTCTGTTAGTATTTTTATTTGCTTTATAAACATGAAACTTTTATAAACCCAATTAGAGCACAGAAAATGTACGTTGTACAGTTCGCGAGCATTGAATGTGTGGTACGTGCTTAGTGAATGCATTGCATGTTGCATGAAATAAGGAATACGGCTTCTAAGCCGATGGGGTAATAAATTTTTATTCCTGAATAAAATGTATTTAAATAACTTTTTTAAAGTGTATAACTGCCACTTCTTGGCGGTAAGACATTATATTTTTATAATAAAAACAAAATGTTTTCGTACCATTTCCACAATTTTATATTATTAGGGTCAGGACTAGTTTCGTTCATATCTATCAGGGGAATATTTTTTAATACTTCAAGACGTTATTTTAGATTTTTTTTATTTTCCAAATTGAATTTTGAAAAATTTTACAGTCAGAACGACCCAATCACAAAGCTGCAAATCGTGAGACCACGGAAGAATTTTTAACCGAAATATTAACGAATTTTGCATTCAAATAGCATATTGTATCGTGGTTAACGTCGTAGTTTGATTATATTGGATATTGATCGGTTTTTTGAAACTTTTTAGAGTGACGTGTCACATAAAAAATAAATATTTTATTGAGTGTTAAAAGTGTAGTGTTTTTCGATAATTGGCATTCGACCTCTGGAAATGTTTTTCGTTTACTTTTTTTTAAGGAATAAGTAATAAAGTGTGGTCTTTTCCAGAATATATGAAAAAAAAATAATTTATTGGGCTGAAAAAAAACCTTACCCTCCTTATAAAAATCAGTTAAAAAATGCCAGCCACTCGACAGGTTAAATAAAATGCAGTTGGGAGCCACTGGAGTAATGTATAGAATAGAATTTAGTTTTGCAATAAGCAAAACTTTTTGTACACACACTTGAAGCAGGAAATGCGATTTTGTCAAAGGATAAAAAGCTCTAAAATCAAAAAAGCTTCCACTATCCAAAGACGTTTGAATTTATTTCAAAAAGTGTTTTCCAAACACTAACTTTTTGAATTGAAAATATACACGTGAATCGTATTGCGTGTTTGAAAAGATTTTCTTTCATATTATAAAATACATAATATAAAAAATACTTTTAGTTTTATTAGACTTACGTTCAATTGAACAGTTAATTTGGCATATCATCGTTAGATTTAGATATCCAAGTAGTATATAATGAAACCCCGATTTAACATTTTTACAACGGCCCTATAACGAAATATGCGGGAAAGCTATCACTTCATAACATCATATTTTTTTAATTAATAAAAAATATTTTTTAGCGTTCATTTTCTCAATGTATTTTATTCATCATCAAATAATATCATAACTAAATTTAGTTCAGTTTATTTCAGTCACATTTCTTACGGAATCCGAAACACTTATCACTGTGGGATACAAATTACATGCATGTATATTTATACATAATTGAGTAAATAATTATCAGGTATAACTCAAAACTTTTCCGAAAGCGAAACCTGTTCTGATAGTAAAATATATATTGAAAATAGTACAAAAAGTGTGTCTATATTATTTAAAATGTCATGCCTTTCCACCAAGAAGTGACAGTTAACACTTTAAAAGAGATATTATTTTCATCGTATAAAGGTTATTGAAATTAGGTTGTTTCTTTTTTTAAATGAGTTTTGAAATCACTTTTTGGAGAAAAGACATTATATTATATTTAAATAACAAAGAGCAATGATTAGTTTTTTAGTATTTCAAAAAAATTTCAATAAAATTCTCAAAAATAAATATGTATTATCATCTGATACAACACAAATTAAAACAAGCATTTATACAAAATTTTGAATTAATAATTACCAGGTTTACAAAACTAATGGTTCAAGAATTAAAAAAACTTTTTACTGGTAAATCAATTATCCATTTATATCTAAATAAAGTAAAAAAGTTAGGACTTCTAAATTAAAAAAACGAAACTAAATGAATAGCTTATTAAGAGATAAAAATTAATTATAAAATAAAAAATAAAGAAATAATTTGTCAGTGACGTGAAAAAATGTAACACAGTGGAAAAATAGCAATGTATTACATTTTAGTTCTACATTTTTTTTAAAGATATAGTTGATAGCTATTTCGGCTCGCTTCAAAAAATTTGTAGAACTAAAATACATTGCCATTTTTTCACCGTATTATAATGGAGTTCTACCAAGTAAATGCCAATTCATTCAATTAAAAAAAAATACATTTTTATTATCATTTATTTAGTATTATCTATGCGAATGCTTGCATTAATCTAAAGGGTGTAACAAAACTTCAATTGAAATTTTTCTAGCTTGAATGAAATCTTTCATCAGGGATCTATTAGACCAATCGAACCCTCAATGATGAATTAAAATGGCGATTGTGCTGATCACGGTACGATGGTTGACTTAATTCATTTCCTCCCATTGTTTTTGTGGCGCGTTCGTTTCGCCCAACCCGAGTGGGTATGCACCTCATTTTGATGGTGTGATATACGTGTGACGTTTTCGGTGGCTCTTTTTGTCTCAATTACAAACATAAATTAATATTGAGTACATCAATTCTATAGCAGTTTCTTTTTTTGGCCATCAAATTGATGGAGCGTTAAGATTTATAGCGCGTAAGTATCAAAGCTTTTAGTTCAAATTTACTTAATATCTTACGCACTGATTTGTTTGTTGTATATTTTTTGTGTCGTTGCCAACAAACGTTAGTCGCTGCAGAGCTGAGTAATCCACAGTGATTCCGGCTCGCATGAACGCTATACTCACATAAGCATACATTTGCCTACAAGCGTTCACTTATGTAAAAAAATTAACCTACAATATTTAGGCAAATCAACTAAGAAATTTACTTTCATACGCCGAGGTTTTGTATTTTGGTTTATCAAAGTTTGTAACACCAAATTTATGAAGGTTCGTTGCTATAGAACCTATCTGATTTATACAATCAAAATTATAAGAAAATTCTTGTAAAAAAGACCTTTTTATTGAAAGTTTAATATTAACTAAGGTTTGTGTGATTTGTTGTACACGGGGCAGACAGAAAAAGAATTAATTTCAACACGACTCAATTTTTTTGTTGATTGAATTGGCATTTACTTCGTAGAACTCCATTATATAACACGGTAAAAAATAGCAACGTATTTTAGTTCTACATTTTTTTTTATAAGATATAGTTGATTGTTATTTCGGCTCACGCCATCGTCAAAACTATCTAGTTAACTGAACGAAAATATATTGCTATTTTTTCACCGTGTTACGACTCAAAAATTTTGTGAAACTACTATTCCTTCCACAATTTAATTTAATTAAGATTAAGGTGGGTTTCGCTCATACAATACAAATTAAAAAATACTATTTTTTACAAAATTTTGAGTTCATAAAAAACAGTTTTACAAAACAAATAGCTCAAGAACTAATAATATAATACGAAAATAATTATAGGTAGTAATACAAAATATATCTAAGTGAAGTAAAACTTCATCTCATTTGGTCTATTTTTTTAACACTAATGAGTTGTTATATTTTGTGCGATTACCAGTTATTTAGAGTCTGAAGTTTTGTATTAATGGCCTGTTTAATTTATTATTATTATGCTGGCTGGTACCCAGCGCGTTGTTGTCGGAGAAGAAATGAATCTGTTAATATTGTTTCCCAATTCTGCGTACAATTATATATGGCGAATATATTCCTTTCAGATATCGCAAACAATTGATAGTATATCTGTTTATTAAAATTTGATATTGAAATTCCACCAAACACTTAGAGTCGATATCATATTTTTTAGTATTAAGTTAATTGTTAAAACTTGAATGCTCTGAAATGCCAAATCGCTTCAGCAGTAACTCTAGTATTACAAAAGGGCATTGTCCGAAGCGGCAAAGTCTACGTAAATATTTCATGAAGAAGTTTGGGGAGACCTTGCAAGACAACGAAACGGAGAAAAGTTACACCATGTACCCATTATTAATTTACACCCTCGATTCTACCACGTGTAAGGCAGGGGAGTTCAATGGGTCATAGATGTTATTTTTTATCGCATTTTCCTACGGAAGACTTTTTAACTATATGAGTTATATGCATGTTAATATTAATGTACAAAAGACTCATTTGTGCACAATAATGAAATTATTTAAAAAAAATCAGTGTTCATAAACCTTTTCAATAATCTTAATAAGTATTGTAGTAAGCAGGTTAAAAATAAATGACAAAATTTCATCAGATTTTTACTCTCAAATTCATATATTTTTTTATTTATGTAAACATAGACGAATTTTGTCTAATGAATGATTTTTTTGTATAGCTTAATCAAAAGGGTCGCATTTTTTTATTATTTAACCGGTTTTTTATTCAGATGGCCGTTAATTTTTTTCTTCAGATTAAGATAGCCGTGGTATTAAAAAAGTTTATGAAACACTCACCTCATGACGTGTCCTTTCGTTACAATGTTAAATCTTTGAAATATAAACACGATGAAAAAATAGCAATGTATTTTAAATAGTTCTACAAAATTTATAAGATATATCATATATATGATTGCTACTTCGGCTAGTTATATACATTGCTATTTTTTACCGTGTTATAATGAAGTTCTACCAAGTAAATGCCAATTCAATCAATACGTTGAAATATTTCCACAAAATTGGCACTGACTATCCGGATTCCACCTTTCAGCATCTTCAGGCATTTTGTAAAAAAACAAAATAGTTTCCATTGGTTATAGACAAGCTAAACATAATAATACAATATATGAACATTGGGATTTGTATAAAGTTTCAACAGTTCAAATTTGATATTGAAATTCCACAAGAACTCTCAGTCAACATCCTTTACTAAGAAAATGTTATTCTTAACTTAAATACTGTTCATATTTTTTTAAGCAATTATTAGAACTGACGAGTGACAGTTCAAAGTTGTTTATTACATCTGATGAATTACATTGGATCACGTCACCCTACAGACTGTATCCAGTGGATATCGAAATGGGTGGTGTGGTATGTATTCACTTCTAGGAAAGCACAGTGGCTGTTCCTAGCAGACGATGCAAAGGTCCTAGGGTTGGACTCCATGCGACCAGTGGCGTGCTCTGTCCAATTTATATTCTACAAATTTAGTCAAATTACTGAAAATATTATGTATAATTTTTTATTCACTTGATGTTGTCTCAGCATTTGAATGTTTACGAAACTAAAGCACATTAAAGGAATAATTTCTGAAATGTTATTTTTAATAAAAATTCGTATTGAGAGGTCCATTAAATTTTATTTGTTAACTATTTTACTTTATTTGGATATATATTCTATATATGATTACTTGTAATACCAGGTAATAATTAATTTGTGAACTCGTACAAAGTTTCAACAATTCAAATTCAAAAAAAAATCTAGTTATTCTTTAAAAGTCTTCGTTAATAAAACTCTGATAACGATCCCAATATCAACAATATAAGGTTGTGGATATTGTAAGCAAAATTGTGGTTAATAATTCAAATATAATGCCTGTCCACCAAGACGTCAGATCAAACACACGATAGCACTATATACCCTCAATATTACCCTCAAATGTAAAGGATTAAATATCGAAAGTGTAATTATAATCCGTATTGAAAATAATACGTAAATATATTTTCAATAACTTGGCGCCAGAAGGTGGCATTAGAGTTATGAGATAAAAATCATTCCCGCTTCTACTTGCGGCATCCGAGCACAAAAGGTTAAGTTTGAATTGAGTATTCAATATTATCGTTGCCATTTTATGCAGATTTTGATATAAATAGACTCATAATATGATAAATACGTCAGTTTATGAAACAGCGATACCTAGCAATAGTTTTTTTTTGTATAAATAGACAATTAATTTGTACTCTAACAGTTGATAATGCTCGCGAACAGCCAAACCGATCCTGATCTAAAATACTTTGCAGAAATAGTATTCAGTAATGGGAATAGTTTGTTATTTAAAATGTCATGCCTTTTCATTAATTCCACACCATTTTTCGCATTAAGGTTAAGAATTTCATTCGCTATTCACCTTAGTAATGAATAACCTTATGATATAGTAAGTCTAAAGATTTCTTCTTAAATTAACGAAACAATAAACATTGCAAATTGACAAATTTGTTATGTTAATTAAAGTATTGACGTGTATATTGAAATGACATTTTTTTTCTTTTGTTTCAGGTTGGTGAATGAATTAAGTTACCATTATTGCAGACAATCAGTATCGTTGCTTTTGTAAGTAAATTTATTTATTTACAATATAAAATAAAAACTGTATCAAGAATAAAAATTACTTGCATTGCTTAACTAATTCTGACTTATTCGTTTATTTCAGCAATTAGTTGATTTTAATTCTCGAAATATTAGGTGTAGTAAAAAGTCCTGACGTTTTTTTTAAATAAAAAAGTGTTTTTTTTAGTATTTTTTATTATTTTTATTTATAAAAAGTAATATCCCTGTCTATCTATAACCTTCTGCTACCTATTAAACAAGTCTAAAATCCATTTAGTAAAAAACTCTACTGATTTGGAATTAAAATAGTCGGAAATAGCGTTTTTCACGTCATTTTTTGTTTGAAATTTTTTATACCTAAAAGTTTTTTATATTAAACGGAATAAATGGTAATCCGATTGTGCTAGATCTGGTAAATAAGGTGGATGCAATTAAGTTTTCCCACCCAACTCCTGGATTTTTTCCCTGGTCATATTCGCCACATGCGGTTGCTCGTTTTCGTTTTGCAGTTTATCGTTGCGTCCATTCATCCTGCCCGGCCTCTTTCGTGTCAAAGCTGCACTTAATTTGCTTAACTGGTCACAGTATACTTGTGCCGTCATAGTTTCACCATATTTTAATACTTCATAATGAATTATTCCTTTGAAATTCCTTCAAACACAAAGTAAGAGTTTTTTTGGGTGTAAACCAGTTCGAGGGGTCGGAATTGGTTGTTGTCGACGATTTAGATATTGTTTTTTCTTCGATATATTCGTATATAACACCCACTTTTAATCTCCAATAATCAGGATTAGAAAAAGTGGTCGTTAAGTGTGTTTTTTTTGCAGCAATTGGCATGCGCTTAGTGGCTGCGCCTTGTTCCGATCGCTCAACGCGTGTGGCGCCCAAATTCCTACTTTTCGAATTTTCCTCTTACTTTTCAGGTACTTTTGTTTTATGGACCATTTAGTACCGACTATATTGGACAATTCCTTTTTTGTTAGCATAAGGTTTTTTTCGATTTCAGCTTTCAGGGCGACTTCATCCACTGTATGAGGTCGTCGACTTCGAGGGTAATTTTCAATGCTTAAATTGCCAAATTTAAATTTTGTAAACCATCTCTGACATTTTCGAACCTTTAACACGTCTCTATAAATGTCGCAAATGTCTTTAGTGGCGACGACTGCACTGTTCTGGGCATAATATTGAAAAAGCATGCAATCGCGCAGATATTCTTATGAAGGGCAAACGTCGGTCATTCTGTTTGGGGAGAATGAACCTTTTTTTTCTATACGGAACGTAACTTGAGATGTCACACAACACGAAAAAAAAATATCATGATATCTTATTTAACCAAAGGCCCGAAGCCGACCGATTTTAAGACAAGTGTTTGAAAAAAACGTGAGGACTTTTTATTACACCTAATATATATACAAATCAATGTACGTATATCTGTTTGTCCTTTATGCAAATTTTTTGAGTACACTCTCGCAAATGTTTCTTGGATTTCACTTCCTTCCCATACCCCCAGATAGTAAATAAATATAATTAAAACGATATTTTTAACAATTAAATTATGTGTTATAATAACGAGGTCCCTTTTATTTCCTTACTCTGAGATCGCAGCAACTTGCGACAGGTCAATTGGTTTTCTTATAAGAAATATTTTTTGTAAATTTTTGAAGCAAATAAAAACGTTCGTCAAAAATAAAACATTTTAATTTATGAAATAAGATACTTTTGCCTTCCTATTTTGCATATTAAAGTTAGAGTGAGCGAAAATGTGACTCGCGATCAATTTACAAACAGATTCTCCTCGAGTTAAATTTAACCTCATTTTAACTACGTTCGCCATAGAATATCAAATTTCGCGTTGCTTTTTTTACTGTGTGACATTTCGTTTGAATACAATAGTTGCACCAACATCCGCATGATGGGGTAGTTTGGATGAATCAGGTACGCCTTTCTTATTCAGCGATCGTCAGGGTTGGGGTGGAAACGGAAGGAAAAATGAGTGTTTGAGCGACGGAAATGTGAACATAAAACATGGCCTGTTGCCGAAGGGTCTACTATAACCGTTCAAGGGTCGATATAAATGTAACGAGACTCAAAAGAGAATGACATTCTAATAAGTAATAATTTATTTTATCGGCATTTAAATCTCACATATTTAGCATATTGTTTTATTTTATTTTAATTCAAAAACATTTACTTAAATAACAAAATGAAATACATTTTCTACAATAATTGACAATAAACATCATACAAATCAATATATTGCTATATCACTAAAGTGTTTTGTATAATGAAAGTCAATTTGTAAACTATTTCAATTCATTTATAAATAATGTATGATATCGACTGAAGGTCCTTGATAGAATTTAAAAATCTAATTTAGATGATTGAAACTTCGTACGATTTTACAATGTTTTGTCACTAACGATCCGGGGCTTACTCAAGATGCCAAATGCGAAACCCAGGTCGTTAGTAATTAAACATTTGTAATCGTCAATTCTTTTGTTTATTTAGTTTAATATATATATTTAATGATTAACTGTAAATTATTTTCTAAATTCTTAAACATTAAATTTTGTATGCTTATTAATTTTTAACTCAAAATTTTGTAGAAATAGGCTTGTTTTTAATTTGTATTATATCATTTGATAATGCTCGTGATAAGCAAAACCAGTCCCGATGTGTATTAATTCTTTTCACAAAAAGTGACAGTTAATTATGTTATCTATGATATCGACTAGAGGTGCTTCATGAAATTTTAACATCATACCCGGATTGCTAAAACTTTGTACGATTCCACATGTTTTGTTACTAACGACTCGGGTTTCTCCTTTTAGCTACTTCAGGCATTATACCACACGGATGCTACAGAACTGACGAACTATTTGACAGTTAATATGACAGTAAAAATTCTTGTAAAGATGTAATTTTTCACTAAAGAATTGATGTTCTCTTCGGTTGCTATTTCTTAACCAATGGCATTGCAAAATGCCAACAATCATATTGTCTGTAAATTGTATTCTATAAGTTGATAATGCTTGCGATAAGCAAAACCCGCCCTGACCAAAAAATATATTATGGAAATAAGTACTAAGAAAATGTGTTTTTATTATTTAAAATATCACGATTTTCCACCATGAAGTGACAGTTAACACCTTAAAAATGCATTTATACAAAATATTTGAGTTAAAGTTAGCAGTTATACAAAACCATGGGTCTACGAACTAAGATTTTTTTATAATAAGTCTCAATAGCTGAATGACTCTCCTCGTCTATTATGCGCGAAGGCTTTTTCAGTTACAAAATTGCATCGAAAAGGCCAGAAAAGTTTTCTTTGATTGGAGGACAACTCAACATCTCCCGTTGCTGGAGATTTCACGGTCGACGCATCTGTAGGACGCCTTTGGCTGACTCCCGAAACCCTTTTTCTATCAAATAAAACACTCGATGCATGACACTTTTCAGGGGGCAATCGTATCTTTAAACTAAGCATCAGTATGTTTTGAGAGAAGGGTCTCGCCGAGTAATGCACGCATTTTAAATCCGTGTTTCTTAATGGAAACTTTATATCTCCTGCCATCGGCTAAACCCCTAGTACCATCACTCAGGTTTTCTTCCGGAAATTTTCTTTTTAAAAGCGATTTTTCTATCAATGTTATTGCAGAAAACATGTCGGTATATATTAAATAATAAAAATACATAATCTTTTATTACTTATTTTCATATTACATTTTTTGATTAGGACCGGTTTCGCTCATCGACGTCATTATCAAATGATAGAGCAAAATTTACGATCAAGTCAATTATACATACATATACAATTTTTAAGTTAAAGGTGGCAGCTATAAAAAACAATGGGTTCGCGAACTACCAAACAACTTACAGGAAATCATACAATTATCATATAAATAACGAAAGAGCGAAATCGGTCCAGATCAAAAAATATATTGTAGAAATAAGTACTAAAAATGTCACTTTTAAGGTGTTAGCTGTCACTTCTTGGTGGAACGGTATGATATTTTAAATAATAGAAGCATATTCTATCAGTTGATAATGCTCGCGATGAGCGAAACAGCTTCTGATCAAAAAATATATTGGAGAAATAACTACTTAAAATGTGTTTTTATTATTCAAAATATAATGCCTTTCCATCAGTATTATCAAGTGATATCAGTATTACACGGTGAAAAAATAGCAATGTATTTTAGTTCTACAAAATTATTTTTAACAAATATAGTTGATAGCTATTTCGGCTCACGCCATCGTCAGAACTATCTTATAGTTCTGACGATGGCTATTTTTTCACCGTGTTATAATGGAGTTCTACCAAGTGAATGCCAATTCAATCAATAGATATCAGTATTCATTTAATAAAGAACACTTTCATAAATAGCCATTACGACTTCCGATATCATTAGACTTATGATTAAACTATACTTAACTTTAAGCTGAGATTTACATATCAAGTCAAAATTAGTATTGTATCAGTTGGTAATGCTCGTGATGGTCAAAATCACTCATATTATAAAATTTTGGGAGAAATTTAAATAAATATATTTGTTCACTTAAATAGGTTTTGCCATAAATAGTTAGTATCATATTTATGATAATAGCTTGACATTTGATATGGCAACATCAGATTTGATTGATACAAAAACTAGCCAACACGTTAACATTATTCAGTACATGATATTAATTATAAAATTATAGTTTTGTGAGAGAAGGATATTGATGAGGCTTTAATTCTTTTGTTTCTAATTTATGATATCGACTGAAGGTGCTTGATGGAATTTCAATATCAAAATTTAAATTGTTATAACTTGATACGATTCCACGTGTTTCACACTAACGACCCGAGTTTCATCTTTGGAATCTTCAGGCATTCTATCACACGAATGCAACAGAACTGACACACAATAAGCAGTTAGCATTGTTTATATACCAAAGGTATTAATTACAGGAATATTAATCGAATACTTTTAAGACATGTTAGGTGTCCTGAATTGCACTCTTTTTACTAACAAACCACATCATGGCTACATCTCCAATTTTATTTTAAAACAGTTAATTGATTTTACTTTAAAAAAATGTTATAATTTGTAAAAAATATTCCGTCATATTTTTAGAAAACCCACGAAAGGAAATCCAATTAAAATCTCCTTTGAAAAGATGCGATCCTTTGTTAAAAAAAAAACAAAAAACAACCCATGCAAAATAATATAGCCTAGAATAAACTTCTAAATACAGAAAACTCTGCGATCTTCATTTGTACATAAACAAAAATACGACCCCATTGCATTTCCAAGCGAGGGGATGTAGAAAGAAACTAAAGTTTTACCGGCCGTGAATAAGGAATCGGACATAGTGGAGCGTCGAAGTATCAGGGGGGCAGCAAAATACAGCAGATTGTTTTTCAATTTGTCTCCGACCCCTCCTCTCGGGACGGACGTGTCGCGGTACAGCCACTAAATTCCGACAGCGAATAATACTGTTTTCTACCTCCTCGTCGATCTGTCCGCCTGGTACATATGGAGCGGCCAGTAAAAGAATACGTGAAAGGGTTGTTAATGAAGAAAGTTTGTTGCCAAACCATAGCTCGGTAGAATAGTGGGTTAGTTAATTCGAGTTATTCCCAATAGCCGACAATATCTTTAATGGGTTGGATATTCATAGTCTCATTCACTTATTGATGGAAAGGCATGATATTTTGAGCAATAGAAACACATTCCCCATACATGATGAGGACCGGTTTCGCTCATCGTATATTGTATTCTATCAGTTGATAATGGTCGTGGTGAGCGAAACCGGTCCCGATCAAAAAATATATTATGGAAAAAATTACTAAATAATGTGTTTTTATTATTTTAAATAAAAGATTCTACATGTTCCGTCACTAACGATTATTGTAAGTCAGTTCCGTTGCATCCTTGTGATTAGAATGCCTGAGAATGCCGAAAGGCGAAACCCGGGTCGTTAGTGACAAAACATGTGGAATCGTACAAAGTCGTAACAATTCAAATATTTTAATGTATTGCATTTAAATTAAAAAAACACAATGCTCGACGATTGGGAGCTCAAAATAATTTAATTTATGATGTAGACTGAAGGCGCTTGATGAAATTTCAATATCAAA
Organism: Himalopsyche japonica; assembly: GCA_028555115.1. NCBI lineage: Eukaryota > Metazoa > Arthropoda > Insecta > Trichoptera > Rhyacophilidae > Himalopsyche > Himalopsyche japonica. The sequence goes on along the minus strand of JAHFWJ010000847.1, from coordinate 38,074 downwards.
TTTGAATTATTGAAAGTGTGTACGATCCCACATGTTTTTTCGCCAGCGACATGGTTTTCGCCTTTCGGCATCCTCAAGTAATTTATTACTTGAGGATTACGCACTTCAACCAAAAGTCAATAAATATTTGTTTTATATATTTACATTTATCACTATTGGGATCAGGATCGGTTTCGCTCATCGTGAGCATTATCAACTGAAAACATTACCAGTTAATAATACTTGTAATGAGCGAAACCAATCCTGTTCTTAATAAAATGAAATTTTAGCAATCGTACTAAATATTGCGTCTTATTTCTCAAGTAGAATGAATTTACACAAAAAAGTGACCGTTGACATCTTAAGCGTAAGATATTTCTTAGTTAAAATTTTACCATATTTTTAGTTCTCGTCAACGTCTTTCGTTTAAAAGCTATTGCATTTATTATGGTCTTTTTTTCTAATTATTATGTCATTAATATTAACTCATTAATGATTAAAATTAACACAGGAACCAATCCAGCTCTCTAACTGTTTATTGACTGTCAGTTCGAGTATGTACATCCATGAACTAGAATGCACTGTCTATGAATGATAGAATATAACGAAATTTTCAAAGTTTTGAACGAATTCATTTCGATATTGAAACCCAAAAAAGTAATAATCAGAACGACATAGCCTGAAAAAAAATTTCGCAAAAAAAAGGATATTTTTAGTTAACACAATTCATTTTGAATTTGAATTTTTACGATTTTTTATAAATACAGAAGGGGTCAAAACAATAAATAAAACTTTTCTGTATTGGGTAAGGCTGAATTCCGAAATATACATAAGTTTTTTTTTGTTTTGTTGTTCGGTTATCCCGAAAGTTTGTGATACAATATAAAACACTGAACATATTGTTTTCAATTTTGTAGCGGAAACCCTTTCTCTGGGGAATGAATGTGTGGTAGGACGACACTAAATCTTGCAATGAAATACTACCTGCATGTTTTAGTCTTTTTATGCTCCCTTGATACCGGTGTTACATTTTTCCCTAAAGAATATGGAAGTATTGCTGTAAAATCAATTGATATTTTTATCTACAGTCAAATTGACGAATGTTAACCGATTGGTTTCTCAAGTTACATATCATTCTAGTTTTATGATCGCCTGATACTTTGGTAAAAATATATTCAAAAATTTGTAGCAAAAAATGACTTTTTGTACCATTTCCGATTGTATATCGAGTTGTTTATATAAATATGCCTCTTATTTAGAATATCAGTCATTTTTATGAAGACTTATTGTTAGTCACTCGCTCGTATGTAAAATGTAGGAATGGGATTTGATTTTTACTTCTTCTATACATTTTTTCCTAATGAGCAGGACTACTTTCACTCATTTCGAGAATTATTATTTACAAAAATAAATCCCTTTATATATATATATAATACATAAAAATATTTTTAAGTGTTTATCTAAATTCACTTTTTAATGGAACAGCATTATGAATAATTAATAAAACACAGTTATTGCAATGAGCAAAACTGATCCTAACCTAATTCATATAAAAATGTGGAAACAGTACTTTATACTGATGAAAGACTGAACTGCTGCTAAATTTTCAGCAGTAATCACCAGTTATGCAAAACAATGGTTCGAGAATCAAGATTTACATATCTCCAATTGTACAGAATTTTATCAAAAATATTGTTAAAATAGTATTCAAAATTGTGTTGTATTATTTATATTTAAGCACAATACTTTTTCAACAAAAAGTGACAGTTAATGCATTTAAAATGAACAATCAACACATATATATATATACATATATTTATAACAGATTCTACATTAAAGTAGTGATGTTAGAAAAATTGTGACGATATATTATTGTCTATCCCGTGGAAAGGCATGATATTTTAAATAGTAAAAACATTTAACCTAATTTTTTTAGTCTATTGATTGAATTGGCATTTACTTGGTAGAACTCTATTATAACACGGTGAACAAATGGCAATGTATTTAAGTTCTACAAAATTTCATAAGATATAGTTGAAAGGTATTTCGGCACACGCCATCGTCATTAACTATGGTTAAGTATATATATATAGTTTTATACAATATATAGTTTTGTAGAAAAGGTACACAATACATCTTCTCTTCTGTTTTAACAACCTAGTTTATATCGCGCTAGCAATACAACTAAATTTTAATATAAATTAAACTAAACAGGCGGCACAAGTGAATTTGTCTTTCGCAATGGTCTGAGGAGCGGCGAAAGACTTATATTTGTCTGTTAGTTTATAAATTCGTGCGGCAATTGACATCTGTTGATTTCTAGTTGTTAACAGCTATTGTTTTTTTTTTTTTTCAAATTTTGTAGAACTTAAATGCATTGCTATTTTTTCACAATGTGATAATTTTTTAGCACTTTTTCCATAATATATTTTACGATCACAACCTCGGCTTCGGTCATCGAAATCATTCTCAACTGATATCATTATTTAATATGTTCAATCACATTTCTTACGTAAGCCAAAAATATATTATGAAAAATTGCAGAGCAAAATACTTTATCATTTTGATCTTATTATGGAATATTCATATTCCGGGACTAGAGCCTTTGTAATCCTACTTGTCTGCTTAAACAGGCCGACTTTCTTTATGGAAAATTATCCCTACTCGTTTTAGCTGTATTACTAATATTAATGACCTTCTTGCATTTATATATTACTTTTACAAAATGAAGGTTGAGTTAATCCCTCAAAGAAGGACAAAATACTTTTTCTTGCTTCTTAAGGAAAACTCATTTGTATCTGTTTGTGCGTTAAAGGTTTGAAAATGTACTTCGGTGGAATTACTTTTCTGTGGTAGTAAGAAATTTTCCTCTCGTTATATATTTATATGTGTTGGTTATATGAGGGGGTCAGAAACGAATGTAACCTAACACGGTGAAAAAATAGCAATATATTTTAGATCTACAATTTTTTTTATAACACATAGTTGGTTGCTATTTCGGCTCACGCCATCGTCAGAACTAAGTTCTGTTCTAGTTCTGACGATGGCGTGAGCCGAAATAGCTACCAACTATATCTTATAAAAAAAATGTAGAACTAAAATACATCACTGGTTCTACCAAGTAAATGCCAATTCAATCAATCAACGAATATAACCTTTTTACAAAAAACAATTTAATAGTATATGAAAGCAGAATCGTTGAGTTAAAAACTCTGATTTTTGTCGAAAACTCTTCGTTATGTAATAGAAAATCGGTTTTAACAATTTAACTAATTATTATACGTATTTATAGATAATTGTTCTATCGTTATTTTGTTTTTAGGTGTTAATTTTACTATCACTTCTTAATTTTTAGGTTTTCTAACTAAATAATAAAACCAGGGCTTTGGAGTTGCTCAAAAAACACGAATCCGATTCCGACATTGACCAAAAACACGACTCAAACTAAAAAAAGTCAAATTTTGTCAGATTTTCCCCTCTTTTTCTATTATTGTGCATATAAGTTAAGATCAACTAGCCGATCCGGGAAAAACCAAGTTTTAGTATATTGGGACTCAAACGAGGAAGATTTACTTCTTTTTGCTCATTGAGATATTTTTCAAAATCTTCTTATCGAGTAGTTGGAGTTACTTAGTCTTGATTTATAAAATTGTAGAAATAATAATTAACATTTCGTTTCGTTATTCAACCGTTATCATATGCCTGAATGTATCATTGGGAAGATAAATTGTGGAGCGATTTTTCAATTGAGTTGTGCTGGCGATCTGCGCAACCGGTCCTGATCATAAAAATATTAAATCGTAGATATAGTGCTTAGTACTATTTTTATATGGTTTGAATATAATATCTTTCCATCAAAAAAACGACAGCGAAAACCTTAAAAGTGACACACGAGTAAATCGAAATAAAAAAAATCAATACGAATGAAATATGATCGCATTATTCGTCGAAGATATACGACCGTGTAAAACGGAACCAATACAATTACAGTCGTAAATTCTACGACTACTGTTCCCCGACCTTTACTGCGTGAGTATCTCATTAACAGTCCGGACACGAATGTTCCCGTAATTAATACAAACTCAACCTTTTTGATAGGGGAGAGTTTTCGATGCGTAACTAAAAGAATTTGAAACAATTCGGAAAGTGATTACGGCTTGACCGTGGCACATGTCGATTGAATCGAACTTTTTTTATTTGTGTGGGGACTGAGTTTTACGCAGCTTTTATTGAGAAACGTTATCTATGTCATCATCAACCACAGAATGTCTGACTTTCATTGTTTTTTTTTTATTATCCGTTTCCAGTCCCAATTAAAAGTACATTGCCTCGTAACGCTTGTATCTCAACGGAATAATGTTTTTGTACATTAATAATATTTTTATAGTTTATGATATCTTCTGCAGGTGCTTAATGAAATTTCATTATCAAATTTGAATTGTTACAAATATGTTTTTGTTGCTATTTAGTTCTTGCCTTGGGGTCCAAATTTTCCTGTAATTTATACCCTTGGTATATAGAAGATGTTAACAGTTTATTGTGAGTCAGTTCTGTTGCATCCGTGTGATAGAATACCTGAAGATGACGAAAGGCGATGTCGTTAGTGACACAACATGCGGAATCGTACAACTTTGTAACGGTTCGAATTTTTATTGATTGAATTGGCATTTACTTGGTAGAACTCCATTATAACACGGTGAAAAAATAGCAATGTATTTTAGTTCTACATTTTTTTAAAGATATGGTTGATAGCTATATCTTAAAATATTTCTAGAACTAAAATGCATTGCTATTTTTTCACCGTGCTAATATTTTTATCATATTTAGGTCAGGACCGTTTTCGCTCATCGCGTTAATTATCAAATACGCAATAAAATAAAAATTAAAGAAAACTTTATAATTACACGGTGAAAAAATAGCAATGTATAATATTTTAATTCTACAAAAAATATAAGTTGATATCTATTTCAACTTAAACCCTCATCAGAACTATGTTTAAGCGCGCACTTAATTATCTATATACAGTGGTTCAGAAAATACATGCATTGAATCTTCTTATCTGTTCTAATATTCTATTTGTTTATTGTGATAATAAAATATTATATATTACACAATAAATATACCTAATCTTTTTTTAAAGAAAAAAAATGTGCGGCCTTATGTTGAACCAGATAAGTGAATGTGGCCTTTTGTAATGAAAAGGTTCCCCACTCCTGCATTAGTCAATGGTTGCAATATGTTTCCAATGACTTCCTGCAAAAACATATCATAATATTAGTTTATTTCCCTTATCATACCATTGTTATACCAATAACGACTTTTGGCCTACCGAGTAACAGATGTTGTATATGACAAAATAATTGGCCTACCGCAAGGAGAGACCTCGCCACCAATCACAAAAAGAAATTACGTATATCGGAAAATCATTTGTGTTCTTTCGAAAGTTTTACTAATAACAGCGATACAGTCAAATGAATACAGCAACTTTTATTTTTGAATATACATCAAGGGTGAATTGAGCAGAAGTACAATTTAGTATAGTATTAAAATATTTGCCTCCACAATTTTGAAAGCCTGTTTGGTATCCGTCAACGGTATAACTATAATGAACCTTAAATAAATTTAATATTTATAGGACGTTTGAGAAGTGATAGACAAAATATCGTCTCACTTATTCTAGTAGCAAAGCTCTTAACCTTTTGTACTCGTCGAAAAAAAAATACACTCTGTGACTGTCACGTCGATAATGCACGAAGAATTGATAAATTTTACTTTTATTTAAAAATTAAGTCGAGCTAAAATTGATATTAAAAAATTATATCATAAAAATCATTTGTTTTAAAATAGTACAAACAAATTATTGGTACAATTTTCACAATATTTTTTATGATCAGTTCAGGTTTCGTTCATCGCAAGCTTTGTAGAATATAATACTCATTGTTTTAATGAGTTTGTTTCACGTTTGTTTTTGGACTTAATGGATTATTGATGTATCTCATCATTATCATCAAGAGATGGTAAAAATTTTAATTTTTAATTAATTTACTTCGTATAGATATAAATTACATGTTACATTCTCAGTTTTTAATTTAACTTTTGTTTTTAACCTGACAATCTTTATCTTTAAATTTTGTAATTAGCCTTGTTTGTAATTATTATTGTATCAGTTGATAATACTTGTGATGCGCGAAACCGGTCCAGATAATGAATATATCGTAGATTTAAAAAAAAATGTGCTTTTATTAAACGATGAAAAAAATAGCAAGTACTACAAAAACTAGTATATAGTACGAATAGTTTTGATGAGAGCGTAAGTCGAAATAGCTATTAACTATATAGTTTGTGATTTTTGTAGAAATAGTATGCATTGCTATGTATGTAAATGATAATTCAATTAATATAATGTATTTTTATTGTTCAAAACAATTAATGCCTTTCCACCAAGAAGTCACAGATAATCCATTAAAAGCGTTAAACAACTGTTTTTAATGTTAGATTCGATCGATTCACATTATAAAGTCTTCAATTACATTTTAAAAAATATTCATTTATTCAAAACGGTACAGTTTAAAACTTAACAAGCAAACGATTGTCAACTCGGTAATGTTAACATATTTATTACTGTAATATCAATAACATACACGAGCCGAATTTCAACAAATCTTATTGATTATTCATTGTATATTTATAGGATTTATCAAGGGTATTCCAATGTCGATATGGCTTATTTGGATTGAATAATTTAAATATATCATTTGGAAAATAGCGACCTTCAAAATATTGTGGCATGTAAAAGTGATTGAAGATATAAATAAAAACTGTTTTCAAATTTCAAAAAGCTTCCTTCAGAAAGTTGTTCGTGACATTTTGTTTAATTAAACATTCACTTGTTAGCGTTGAAAATAGAATATTATTAAGTGTTTTTATATTTTCTTTTGTTTCTATCAATCTCAATAAAATTTCTGAAAATTTCCTCCAACTCATTCTATATTAGAGAGGGGGTCGTAAAGAGAGCGGATAACTGACTTACAGTAATGTTTTAGAACTATTTTTTCTACTCGTAACCTCTTCGTAAACAGCATTACAATATCAATGAAATTAATTACGTATTTTGTATGCATACGTGTTTCTGTGTGTGCTTATGTATGCGTGTGTGAGTATGTTATGTGAGGAGTGTAACTATTATTATAATGTATGTAGCGTCCACGTAAATTGGATTTAATGTGTATTGCTCAGCTCTGCAGCGAATAACGTTTTTCATCAATGACAGAACAATTAAACAACTAGTAAGTATATACATCAAAGTTGAAGGAGGCTTGAAAAGCTCTGGTGCCATCGCTTCATGGATCATAATGCTCTATTAATTTGATATATAAAAAAAATAGAAGTAACACTATGAAAAAATAGCAATATATAATATTTTAATTGTATAAATTTAATAAGGTGAGTCACTTTTTATTTTCTATTAAAAACGGTCAATATTGTAATACTATTATGTTTTATAATAAGTATTTTTTTCCAAATCAAGAAAAAAACCATACCGAAATCATAGGCTTCCAACCTTTTTCGGGTGGCGACCCCTTTTCATAAAATTCAACCTACCGCGTTAAGTTAGTAATTTTCCGATTATAGTTGATTGGAAAATGCTATTTGATGTAGTTGTATAATTGAACTTACTTACGGGTAAAGTTATGAGAAATTCCTGTATGAGAATCGTACAGTGATTCAATTATTCATAATCGATATTGAAATTCCATCAAGTACGTTTAGTCGATATCGTAAATTATGAGTAACAATATTTTTTTTCAGAGGAAATATTCTCCAAATTAGAAGTGAATATGGATTATTAAATATTGTCTTTATTGCATTGTTTCAAATAGCAAGAAATATAGATTTACCAATAGTTCTCAAGGGTATGAAGGCTGTATGTACCGCCAGCCTTTCGACATGGAATCGTTTCTCTTTGTTTGCGGCTAATGGCTATGCCGTGTTAACTGCTCCCTTCCATACCGAACTAAACTACCCTTTGCTGTATTATATTGTAGAACACCCCTTCCCACCCCTTACTAGGCATAAGTACATTTGATGTAACATTTGCACTGTTTTTGTTGGTAAGTGTGTTTTATATCAGGATGGTCTAATGAATGTCTGCGTCCTCTTGTATTGCACATAATGACATACCCGTTACCTAATTGTACGTCCAGGTTTTTGATAACGTATGTAAAAAAAAATGTAATTTTTGGCTATAAGGTTCGACAGTTCATATTCACTGAACAAAATTTGTAGCTTTATCGATGGGTACGCCTTTCAATTTAATTTGTGTATAAAATTACAGTGTTCATCATGAAAAAATATTGTTTATATTAAATTTGAATTGTTACAACTTTGTACCCACATTGTAAACGCCTTAAAGGTAATAAGATTAATGGTTTGCTAATCGCCGTTCCTTTGCGTCGAAGTTAAGCTTATTTTTTTTGGAAGATTAGCGTAAAAAATAAAAACCGTAGCCAAAATAAACAATAATTTACGATATCGACTGAAGGTGCTTAATGGAGTTTCAATATCAAACTTGAATCACTACAACCTCGTATAATTCCACATGTTTTGTCACTGAAGACCCGGGATTCGCCTTTCGGCATCTTCAGGCATTCTATCATACGGATGCAACAGAACTGATGCACTATGAACAGTTAACATACCAAAGGCAATTGTGTTAATTATTATTAGATCAATATCATTACATTTGTTTAAGCTGCCTTTTAGTTTTTGCCTTGGGGTCTGTGTCTGCCTGAAGATGCCGAAAAGCGAAACCAAGGGTCATTAATGACAAAATATGTGGAATCTTACAAAGCTGTAATGACTCAAGTTTAATATTGAAACTCCATTAAGCACCTTCAGTCGATATCATAAATTATTGTTTATATTGATTACAGCTATTTTTTACGCTAATCCTTTAATAAATATGCTTAACTTGACGCAAAGCGATAGGGATTAGAAAAGCATTGATCTTATTACCATTAAGGCGTTACCAATGCTGCAATCTTCAAAATTTTATATTATTTAGATTAGGACTGCTTTCTCTCATCGCGAATATTATCAACTGAATGAGGTTCTATTTTTCATATTAAACAAAGTAGAAATATTACCATATAGATTTTTTATTGTTTTGTTATGGAGAGCCACTAAAAAGATGTTAATTAAACTATGAAATATATTATTATGTTACATTACTATTTTCTACAAACGTTGAGTGTTGATGATGTTTTATGTTCTATGGAATAAAAGAAAAACTATTTTAGCTGTGAATGTGAGTAAATGATAAACTCGGTGTCCAGTTCAAACGGGTTTGATTACTAACTGTATGTAGTCTAAATAAATATGATTTTATAATAAAATATCGTTCTTTTAAATAATACCTGAATTATTTTTGCCGAAATTTTACAAAATTGTCTGTTTCTTTCAGGACCGGGGCTCGAGTGTTAAAATTACAATTGCCACCCGAATATAACCCGATGTTCAGATTTACTAATCTCAACTAAAAGAAAACCAAATCTCAAGGATTAATTATGACATAAATAGTGTACAAAACACTGTCGTAAAAAAAATTGACGAGTCGGGTAAAATAGAGGTCTTCGGGCTAAAACCCGGTCCAAACTCGGACCCTTGCAGACTTCTACTTCAATGAGTAATAAAAAAGAGTTACTGTGTATCTCGCTGCTTGCAAAGCCTAGTGGCAATATCACCTCACGAATGGAATCATCTCTACACCCACTCGTCTTTTATAAGTGAAGTATTTATGATTCGATGTGACCATAAAAATCAGCATTTATTATTAATTTATCGGATACGAATTAACTAAATGAAATAACAATAAAATAAAAAGACTAAACAGGAAAGACAAGGGTATCTTGTTATATTTATTATCGAAACATATGAGAGTATTGCCAGCGTAAAAGTATTATCTTTACAATCAGATAACATATTTTACCTGTTAAGTAAATGTAATATTAACAACACTAAAAAACATTTTTATGCTTCACTTCATAGTATTAAGGCATTATACACAATGAATAATAAAATTTAATTATTAGAACTATTGTAACGCGGTGGGGGAAACTGGTTATATTTTAAAAAAGTTGAACTGTGAGAGTGGTACAGAAAATTATGTTTTATTGTTGTTAAAAAATTAATTTAATTTTTACTTATTCAGTTCAGTTGTTTCCGTCAGTTCAGTTGTTTCCGTGTGATAGAATGCCTGAAGATGTAATCATGGGTCGTTAGTAACAAAGCATGTGAAATCGTACGAAAGTTTCAACAATTCAAATTCGATTTTGAAAATCCATCAAGCTTCTTCGATATCGTACATTTTAAATATGTAACATATCACTTTTTGAGATTGATGGCTTTATGTTTTAATAAAAATTGTTAGGTCCGTAGTGGGATGTTCTATTTCATTTGCTTGCGTGACTGATATCACGGGTTTAAATTCTATTACGAATAGTATTATATTTTTGAATTTATTCTAAGTGTTAGTGATGTCTAAAAATGCATTCAACCTGATGCATAAAAACACGCTGTAGCGGTTTAGACTCTATTGGTATCTCAAGAAACCGAATAACAAGCAGTTATCGTTAATATTAAAATGTTGTTTTCGATACATTCTTTATAAGGTCACTTAGTTCTCATTTGGGGCGGGCTTTTCATAAAAGTGGTTTTTGGGATTGAAAGGTAAGAGAAAATTCCAAACATCACAATCTGTATTTTCAAAAAAAAAATCGGCCTAAAAATAATTGTAATAGCTGTGAACATCGTACTAAAGCCAATGGCATTAACCACTCGACCACGAATCCAATAAACTGAAATAATGAATACCCACATTTATAAATCTATATATATTTATAATAATAAATACGCTATAGTCTACAAAATGGTGATGCGAACGATTCGGTAACGCATTGTTTTAGTCGAGAGAATTTCCATGTTTCAGAAACACTAACATTTCAGAAGTGAGGGAGCAGGGATTAGGGAATCATACAGATGCAGCTTTAGGGGCGGATGGGGGTGGGCTACGTGCTTATCTCTCGACAGTTTTCATTTTAATGGGGATACAGTTTAATACTCATGGGAAACAAGTCACGTGTGAATTTTGTTTACCATAAAAAAATACTTTTTTTTAAATCCTCAGACAGAGCGCATTTCTCAAAAAGTGCATCGCAAAACATATACAGTGGAACCTCGATCAACCGTTCTCGCATAATACGTTTTCCCGGGTGGGTCGTTCATTTTTATAAGACAGTATAAATACTCATAAGCAGATTGGTGAATAGTCCTGCATCAACCGTTCCCCGACCTATCAATTTCCTTGATTTATTTTATAAATATAATATTATATTATTGTCCTGTCTCAAATATTATCCCAATTGACCGGTTTCGGTAGATATACCTTTCTGACCAAGACTATTTTTGAGTTTAAGCACATTTAAACTTTAATATTAACCAAAGAAATTTATAGTTCGCTCACATAACGCTTCGCTTACAAGAAGAAGTTTAAAACACTATTCGATTATTTAAATAAATTGGATTTAATCAATATCACTCTTACAAAATCCATCACACGAACTGTCAGAATTTTTAATTGTTGAAAATGTGTCCGATTCCACATGTTTTAATATTTACGACTCGGGTTTCGCCTATCGGCATCTTCAAGGGTTATATCAAGTCTATGCTGTCAGTTCCATTGCATCCGGGTAGTTAGTGACGAAACATGTACAGAGTTGTAACAATTCAAATTTGATATTTAAATTCCATCAACCACCTTCAGCTAAAATCATAAATTAAATCAATTTTCGTTTCATCAAGAAATGATTTTTCCCAAAGTTACTGCTATGAAACATAAAAAAATATTTATTCACAGTATGTTAGTTCAAGTGCGTCCGTGTTATAAAATTTTACAGAGTTTGAACGATTCAAATTTGATATTGACTTCCAATCAAGCATTATTGGTTTATAAAAAACTGACTGAAAAAGAACTGTAAGAGTTAATTTAGTGATCAAATTTTTTGGAGGCGTATTTTTTCCATAATTTGTTAGATTCAATGTTTCCATAATATTTACATAACCTTAATTATTTACAATGTGTCATAAATAAGTACTCACTTTGGGTTTAATGTGATTTTTCATACCCAAAATATTGTCCACGAAACGATGTCAACACGCCACACGACATAGCCATCAAAGAGAGCTTTCTGGTCTGAAGCACACCAGCCGCGGTGAAGTCTCCTTCACAGCACTCAACAGCCGTGAAAGATGAGGGCGAATTTGCCCATGAAAGCTCTCCAGACCTCCGCAAAAGCTTCCAACGTATTATTTCATATTTAAAAGCACGGTGCTTTTACGTGAACGGGTTAAATGCAGAAACTTGTCAAAGGTGGAAATGGATTCACGTAACACAGTGAAAAAAATAGCAATATATTTTAGTTTTACAAAATTTATAAGGTATATAGTTTGTAGCTATTATGACTTACTCCCTCATCAGAATTACAATTATGATGAGGGTTTTCAACTATATACCTTATAAATTTTGCAAAACTAAAATACATTGCTATTTTTTTCAACGTATTATAATGGATTCTAACAAGTAAAACCAATTATTTGAATGAATCAATTTTCAAAATTAATCGTCAATGAAAATGATCCCAGGCAATTCTCCTAAATATTATTAGATCAATATTATTTAATATTTTTTAGCTGCCATTTAGTTCTTGCCTTGGGGTCGGTGTTTTCCTGTAATTAATACCTTTGGTATATAGATGATGCTAACTGTTCATTGTACGTCAGTTCTGTTTTTAATATCAAATTTGAATTGTTGAAACTTCCGTGTGATAGAATGCCTGAAGATGCCAAAAAGCGAAACCCGTGTCGTTAGCGACAAAACATGTGGAATTGTGTAAAGTTGTAACAAATCAAATTTGATATTGAAATTCCATCAAACACCTTCAGTCGATATCATAAATTAAATGCCAAATTAATCAATCATGTTTTTGAATATATATTTAAATATGACAGTGTACATAAATATATTTAGTTAAGCTGTGCATTGATCACATTAAATATAACATTAGCTTCTGAAATTAATTAAATTTACTTCGTTATATATTGTAAGAGCATACTTTTTTGGGTTCGTTTGTATCAATATATATGCGTGTGTGAGTATAATATTTGTGGATGTAAATATAATTATAATGGATCTGGTGACCACGTGAAACGAATTCACTGTAGATTGCTCAGCTCTGCAGCGATCAATACGTAAGAGATGAAAGAGAATTGAAGGGCTCATGTCATGAATTTTAATGATTTATCAATTTGACACTCAAAAAAATCAGACATCAAGATAATAGGACATAATTTCGTCGACTAAAAGCTTTCACCAATTCAAAAAAAAGTTTGAAAACTATTTTGAAGGAAAGTTAACCTTTCCTTGTTCTCGTATATCAATGAATAATAATTGCCATTTTGTGAAGCAAAATAACGAAGGAGACTTAAAGAGCTCTGGTGCTGAAGCGTTATAGATCTTAGATTTCCATATATTTGAAAAAATGTGATAACTGTCACTTATTGGTCGTTTTGTACTATAATATTTTGACAATTTAATTTTATCGTCATCAATACTGGTTTCGTGAGATTTATCAAGCAACTAACCGTTGATCTTTTTTTTCAAAATACAATCTTTTTGCATTAAAATATCAATGTTCGAATAACGCCGGTTGCATTGCGAGTTCAGACTTAAATAATGCTTATTTAAATATGTATGATTCCGAAGAAAAAACTTTTCTATCCGTTCTCCATTAAGGCTTCGAAACAACCCCTCGACTGCGGATTAGGTTTCGCCGCTGAGTATTTTTTTTATATCATAATAATAAATTAGTAGGGTAACCCCACTTGCGCTTATAGCGGGCAAAGAAGTTTTTATCGTGCCGAGAGCATCTGTTGTTTCCCATCATTATGATTTAGGAAGAGTGTGCACTCTGCTAAATGCGATGCGATGATATGGTGGGGGAATATGGAGCCACTGTCGCAGGGCTGGCACAAATCTTAAATTTACGTTTTATTTTTGTACGACACATTTTTGATGATAACATTATTATAACCGGTTTGTTTTTTCTCCTTCATCTCTTGATTTTTCTCATTGGTTGAGTTGTTTTTATGTCATTGCTGACAGAAGCTATACGCTGCAGAGCTGAGTAATCTACAGTGATAGATGATACATCATTGAAGAACGAGTTGCTCAAGCTAGGAGTGCGCTAAAAATAGATCAAGGATTACACGGTGAAAAAATAGCAATGTATTTTCGTTTTACATTTATTTTATAAGATATAGTTGATAGCTATTTTGTCCCACGCCATCGTCAGAATCAATGATACTTTGAAAGCTGTGGATTGAATCGATGAAGCCTGATAAAATTGATATACAACCTTATTAAGGTTTCAAAGCAACATTTTTTTATAATTTATGATGTCGACTAAAAGCGCTAGATGGAATTTCAATATCAAATTTGAATTGCTAAAACTTTGTACGATTCCACATGTTTTGTCACTAACAACTCAAAAATCAAAATTGTGTACCAATTTTGTTTACATTTAGTTTGTGAATTGTTGTTATTTAACACGGTGAAAAAATAGCGATGTATTTTACTCCTACAAAAATTATATAGTCTCTTCTCCTTTATAAACAATTAAATTTTATGTGTAATTGCTAATGATGATATTTTTCGCAACTAGCATATTTATTTTTTATTTAAATATTTAAAAATTTTGTGGCAGCCCTGATCTGCTCTAACTCTCCTCAATATTGATAAGTTTCTTATGCAATTTGATAAAAGTATGGCGGGAATATCTGTTTATAACTGCAATCTACTATGAGCTAGTGGCCAGCGTTATAGTCTTTGAACGATTTATGTTATCTGTTCGCGTGTTTCGAGGAAATTTGTTATTATTTGGTTAAAGTTTCGCGTTACAGGTCTATACGAGAAGATCGAAAATATAATTGGATCTTCGTAGCGCATTTTTATGTAAGTATGTCACGAAGAAATATCTATCTTAGATTATTTTGAAACCATACCTTACTCTTTTTTTATCGCTCAATCACAGATATAGATATTTAAAACCGTCTTAGCCTGTTGTCAGAAATATATTATATTTTTTTATGGTATTGACTGAAGGTGCTTGATGGACCAAACGATTTTTATTCAAACATTAAGCGTTCAATACCAAGAAGTGCAAATTAATATATTTAAAATTTATGATATCAACTGAAGGTGTTTGATGCGATTTCAATATCAAATTTGAATTGTCGAAACTTTGTACGATTCCAGATATTCTGTCACAAACGACCCGGGTTTTGACTTTTGACATATTCAGGCATTCTATCACCCGGATACAACTGAACTGATTGAACAGAACTGTTAAATCGGTTAAAATATTACCTTTTTCGTCTTAAAGCAAAAACGGATATCGCCGTTTGCTTGTCATTTTGTACCATTAGAACATTACTGTCACAATGCCAATATTAATTTTATAAGTAAATTTATACCTGATATTTATGAACTTATATATATATATATGATATAAATTATTTGAAAAACAGCTCTACATATAATATCATCAACTAATTTGTTATAAGTTAGATTAATCGTTAATGAAAATTATCATAGGCAATTGTGTTAATTATAATTATTAGATCAATATTATTAAATGTATTTGAGCTGTCATTTAGTTCCTGCCTTGGGGACTGTGGTAATTATCATTAGATCAATATGATTAAATTTGTATATACAGCGAAACCTCGATTTTACGTTTTCCAAGGGACCCTGAAAAAATAACGGTAAATGTAAACAAGTAAAATCGTAAAAAATATTTATTTATTAATTACTTGTACATACTGTATATAAAAATTTATTATTTAAAAAAGTCTTTTATGTTCGTTTGCTTCTTTGTTATTTAGCACTTTAATCGGAACAAAGACTTGTTACTAAACTTGTGACTAAAAGTTTGTATGTACAGGAATCATTATTACCATGAATTTTAGACAACTCTACATTTGCATCATAAACAATAATACGCGTGTGGTAGTAATTCAACTCAAAAAATCAAACAAAATTTGCTTGCCGAGATACGGAGAAATATGCAATAAAAACGGTCAATCGGGATAATATTTGTGACGGGACCAAAATATTTAGACGGTTTATCGAGGAAATCGGGGAATCGGAATCGGGAAACGGTCAATGCGGGATTATTTAACATTGTTCTTATGGGAGTTTGACGGGACTATAAAAAATAAGCGTTCCATCCGGGAAAACGTATTATGCGAGAACGGTTCATCGAGGTTCCACTGTATGAGTATATGGACGATGTTAACTGTTTATTGTGCGTCACTTCTGTTGTGTTCGTGTGATAGAATGCCTGAAGATGCCAAAAGGCGAAACCCGGGGCGTTAGTAACAAAATATGTGGAAAAGTGCAAAGTTGTAACAATTCAAATTTAATATTGAAATTCCACCGAGCAACTCAGTCGATATCATAAAATATTTGAGAGCTTTTTTTACCACATAGCTTCATAATATCGTTCAGTGTCATTATGTCAAATGCTTTGTTCTTTTTAATGTATAGGAAATAGATCATTCCAAAAGACGAATAGTGATTAACGTAATATTTATTATAGCCCCATCTACGAGGCCACCTGAGTTTCCAACCGCGAATCGCACAATGAGAAATGATTTGCGAGTAAACTTTTTAAAGGGGTATTTCAATGGTCTCTACACTTGAGTTCCACTATTATTTTCCTGACGCATCTCCGGGCGTGGCGTTTTCCACTTAAAACTTTTGGAACACCTGATCATTACACAGTCTTTATGTATTTATGAGGCGGTTTGTCTTGTCTCTGTTGGGAAATACTGGTTTTTTAAAGTTTTCAAGAGTGGCACCATAAAAAAAATGAAAAATGTATTTTGTGAAAATGATAGCACGGCTTAGAAACTTTTTGCGCCATGTTGCCATTTTTACTTGCTAGAAACGCTTTACCAAATTTAATGACAAATTTAAATGAGTGTATTTATGGGGGAAATAATATTTAAAATAATAAACTTAAATTTCCTTGTAGTATTTCCACAATGTATCAGGACTGGTTTCGCTCATTGCGAGCATTAAAGAATAGGTATAATTTATATATTTATATATATTTAATATGGCCTTATGCCTTTTTACTGGAAGATTTATCTTGTTATATTTTAAGTAATGAAAACAATTTTTTTCACAGTATACTATCACGAACATTGTCAAAAAAAACTATCCAATTTTTTTAATGAGTGGGCTTCGTTGGAATTAAATATAAAATTTAGTATAATTTGTTGTAAGAATTATATTTTAAGAACGTTGATAATTGAATTCATTTCAAGTTAAGAACATAACAATGTAAAATTAAAGGAGATTTACTGCTCATTTCATAATGGAAATGAGCTTAATTGGGCTTAGTTTATTTCTTAAATTTCGTGATTAATTATTTAATCAAAAAAAAGATAAAGTTTAAGATAAATTTTTCCCTCGTTGAAAATCTAATACCAGGCGCATAGAAAAGTGAGGAGGTATCAGTTTGCCTTGCACCGTGAGAAGTATGCAAAATACCGTGATATTATAACGAAGTCGTCTCGCATTATTTTTCCTTATCGCGTATGGTTCGCGACAACAGAACAAGATCACATGAAATATGCGAGGGTTCAAGGCTCAGATGCATTGCGATTTTATCATACACGTATCACCTTTCATTAAAAACGACAACTAACAAGAAATACCAATCACATTTTATGAGTGCCGGGTAATTTCACGAAGAAATTTTCATTTATTTGATAACAAATCTTTATTTTTTCAATTTTATTAATATTTAAATCATTAAAGTATTTATTTACAGGGTATCAAAACCAACATGGCTGATTCGTTACATGTTTGCTTGCTTATATAATTGTTTGTAATAAAAACCTTAGGCTTAACTCTATCAACCAATTAATGAATTTTAAAGTGTTAACTGCCATTTTTGGTGGAAATGGATTGCATTTTAAATAATAAAATATTGTTTTCATAATATATTTATGACCAGGACCGGTTTCGCTCATCTCAAACATTATCAAATGATACAATATAAATTATAAACAAGGCTATTTATACAAAATCAATAGGTATACAAAACCAAAGGTTTAAAAAATACTTTACGGGTAATCATAACATTATATTATATAGTATATTAAATAAATTAATATATGGAATAAATAAAATGTTAAGGACATCCATAACTTAATTGAAAAATAATTAAGAACGTTTATATAATTTTGGAATCCATATAAATAAATTGATTTATTAATATTTTCACATGTAAAATGCAATGAAGGAATTATCTGTTAGGTAGTGCAAATAAATTTTGAAACACAATTTTAAAAAGATAATCAATTCTTACATGAGATATTAAAAAAAAAAACATTTAAAAAAAGTTATAAAGCAAAAATAAACTTTTTTCCTAATTGAAAGACTTTGTTGATTGAATTGGAATTTACTTTGTAGAACTTAATTATAACACGGTGAAAAGATAGAAGTGTATTTTAGTTCTACAAAATTTATTAGATTGATAGTTAGTTTCGTCTACACCCAAAATTAAAACTATGTTTAATTGTACATTTTCTTATCTGTATATATCGTTACACCAAATGTACACAATACATATTCTGTTCTAACATCCTAGTTTTATAAATTATTAAATTTGTCAAATTTATGTTGTGTATATCTTATACGTAAAAACTAAAGCTCTGAACAAATATATAGTTCTGATGAGGGCGTAGGCCGAAATAATCATTTGTTGTACTCTAATACATTGCATTTTTTCATCATGTTATACTAGAGGTCTACCAAGTAAATGCGAATTCAATCAATAATACCGAATTGCTTACTATATTTTATAATTGTTATAAATATTATACAACATTGCAAAGAAATAATATTGTATTTTAAAATACCTCACATGTCTTTGAGACAGTGTTTCCTAACATGTTACGGTTATCAAGTATCAGGAGAGCAGAAAGCAGACGAGCTAACCAAGTAATAATTGGCAATATAAATCAGTCTAGGAAGAGAGCTTTCAGAAAGCGCGGAAAACTTAAGCATCTCCTGGTACTTTGCGAAACTTCAACAATATCGCTTTTGTAAAGCTCGCCGATCTTTAATTAAATATTGTGTACATTGCACTTAAGATGATCGTTGGATGAATTTCTTTAGTACATTTTTTTTCTTACTACGTTCGCTCCGAATGACGGTCATACTATCAGCCCAAACAAAAACAACCCGTATGCAAAAGTTAGCGCTTAAAAAAATAACGCATTTATATTGTATTTAACGTGAATATTTTGAATTGTTCCAACTTTGTACGATTTCACATGATATGTCACTGACGACCTGGGTTTCGTCTTTCGGCATCATCAGGAATTCTATCACACTAATGCAGCAGAACTGAAGATGTCTAAAGGCGAAACCCGGGTCGTTAGTGACATAACAAACAGAATCCTACAAAGCTGTAACAATTCAAATTTGATATTGAAATTCCATCAAGCACCTTCAGTCGATTCATAAATTATAACTCTTTTTTATTTTATTTATGATATTTCAATATCAAATTTCTGGTCTGGTCTGTTCTGTTGCATCCGTGTAGTAGAATGCCTGAAGATGCCGAAAGTCGAAACACGGATTGTTAGTAACAAACATAAAAAAGTGTGTATTTTAAGTTATTTGAATGTCGAAGAAAATCAATCATTATTTTATGGTATCGACTGAAAGTGCTAGTTGGAATTTTAATATATAATGTAATTTGTGAAACTTTTTACGATTGCACATGTTTTCTCACTAACAAACCAGGTTTTGTTTTTCGGCATCTTCAGAAATTCTATCACACTGACAATAACTGGTCGTGAGTGAGATATTTTTTTTAAGCTCACGACTTCGTTGCAATCGTTTTCATTTATTGCAATCGATTATATCGTTTATAATTCACAATCATTAAAACGAACGATAAATTGGGATCCCGAAATCCAGTACTGCAAACCCTAATTGAAGGGAATAGCATTTTAAATTTAATTCTACAAGTACGTCAAATATTTTGGAATCGAAGTGCTCCCATAAAGTCTTTCAATGGTTTCCTTACACAGTATCGTTTTATAAAGTATCAAGTCAGCAATTTTTCTTTACCGATGTTTCCACACCGCGTATATTTTTTCCATTTCAATTCAATATTGCGACCGAAATGGAAATCATTCGATCATATGGCAGGGTGACCGCGTTTTTCATGTGTCTCTAAAATAGAATATTTTCGTTAAACGTTTCTATACGCCACGTTATATTGACCAAAATACGAAATTTATGGACAACACGTACATGACTATTTTTACTAAAAAAATAATTTAAGATATCAACTGATGGTGCTTGAAAGTGTTTCAATATCAATTTTAAATTTTCTGTCATGTAGTTTCATCACTTATAAATTAATTTATGATATCGACCGAAGAGGCTTGATGGAATTTCAATATCAAAATTGAATCGGTACAACTTTTTACGATTCCACATGTTTTGTCATGAACGACCCGGGTTTTGACTTTTGGCATCTTCAGGTATTCTATCACACGGATGTAACTGTATTATTATGTATATAGATATACGTTTATCTCCTAGCTTTGAGTAAAATCCTTTACGGAAACCAAAGACGTTGACCACTGTACCGCGGATCCGAATTATATTGATAAAGTTTCCACGGTCTCGATTTGGGCAAACATCAAAAATGTCATCATGGTTACCTTACCACTTCAGTTGATTTTATATCAAGACATTCATAACCAAATGGAGTAACAGGAATAGTAGTTGGCCACCATTTAATGTTAGGCCATTCACCAGTATCACAAAATTAATAGGAATTTAACATCATAATTCATGACTATGTATACCTTAATATCACACACAACATCACATACATCAATTCTTAAACACTAATATATTTGTTGCATTTGATAACACATCAAAATTCACCTTTTGTCCCTCTAGTTTTTTTATTTACCTCAAATTTTATTCCAAAGATTATATTCATTATAAAAAATTTTATATTAGATATTTTTCAGCACTTCAAAAAAAAGAGCCTTAATTGTATAATTTATGTAAAAAAAGACGAGTGGCTGATTACTGTATCTTTGACAGTTTTTTCATTTATCTTTATTGAAATCCTTACATTTAATATGAATCCCATATTAATTAAAACATTTTATAATATAATACTTTACATTTGTATCGTATTGTTACTATGAAATTTTTCTTTATTGTTTCTGAAATCTTAATGAAGTTTCAATGACTTTATTTATCAGATATATTTATTATAAAATCTCCAAATTATATTACCAGTTCTTTAACCTTTGGTTTTGTATACCTGTCAATTTATAATTCAACAGTGTGTATAAATTTGTTTGCCTTTACTAAATCAGTTGTTAATATACTTGCGATGAGCGAAACCGGCACTAATCATAAACATATTGTCGAAATAGTAATAAAGGAAGTATGTTTAAATCAGCGTTGTCTAAGAGAAATCGTAGCCGCATAAAAAAACAAAACAATCGTAATAAAAACAATTCATTAATTAATATTACAATGACACTTTTTTATTTAAAAACAACCAAAAAACTTATCAAAGCATTTTATTTACTCACTTTTAAGTTGTTAACTGTCACTTCTTGATGGAAAGGCATGGTATTTTAAATAATAAAAACACATTTTTTTAGTACTTATTTCCACAATATATTTTTTGATCAGGACCGGCTTCGCTCATCGCGAGCGATCAGTTGATAATGCTCGCGATGAGTGAAACTGGTCCTGATCAAAAAATATATTGTGGAAATAAGTACTAAAAACATGTGTTTTTATTATTTAAAATTTTATTTACTAATTAATTAATTAAATTGGGCCGCGTATTGGACATGGCTGGTTTAAATAATAGTCAAAATGTTATTTCTATAGTTTTACAACAATATGATAATTTATTATATTGGACAAATTATGGATTGAGTGGCGTGATGTAGAAACGTCCTTTTTACCCCAAAAGAGTTTTGCAAACTTTTTGAATTGATAAAATTTACATTTTATTAACATGCACGACCTTAACTGGCCTATCATTGGATCTTTTACCCCATGTATTCCAATATGTAAGTAAATTTTGCGGTCTCAGTGAGTTGTTTTAGCTTCAGGCCGAGTGTCTCTTTACGCCATCCACATATGGAAAATCGACCTTCGTAGTGGATATTTACGAACGCGCTGGAAATTATAACCTTACGTTGTAACTATGGTCAGATGATATCATTTCCGGGATTATAAATTTCTTGAGTGTGATGGGTTCATTTATAATTTCTTTATTTGTGTTCGTCGATCAACAAATTATAAACATAAGTCAAGTAAACAAGATGATTATCACATTGTAACCTATTTTTTGTAGAATCACGACCGTTAAGATATTTTGTTTTTCATGTGTTATAAATTAAATTATTGTCCGATCTGTGATGCAGGGACGCAGGATCGCAGAATTCCGTTGTGGATCTCAAAACACTGAACACCATTAAAAAAATATTTTTCATTTGATCCAAAATCATTGGTGTTTGTGATGTCTTTTAACCTTCTCACACTTTTAGGATAACCCATAAACTAGTTCTTCACTAGTCTTATTCTTTCTTACCATGCCCATTCGAAAAGAGAGGTTGAGTGACTACGTAACAAGATGTTCTCGTAGAAATATCTGTATTGGTTTCTTCAGTCTAAAGACTTGCTCTACGCTAGAAAAATATATTCATAAAAAACAATTATTTTTTCTTGTCTACTTTCTGTCATTAGTTCTTAATTGATAGCAGCAATTGATTTATTAAAAGTCCTTTTTTATAACACGGTAAAAGAATATCAATGTATTTCAGTTCTATAAAATTTATGACGTTAATATAGTTGGTGGTTATAGTTGATAGCTATTTCGGCTTAACCCATCATCAGCATAATTTCTCAGATCCTCTGAGATTCAGTGAGAGTTTGAGCAAATTCAGTAACTACTGTAGAAGTAATCGTCAAAAAGAAATTTCTTCATTAAGGAGATACACATTGACGTTATATACACTTGAAGCAGAAATTCATTCAAAGCAATAATTTAAAGTTAGTCGAATCTTCTCAAAAAAGAGAGATTGAACAATTGCATCACAATAAGTTGTAATAGAAAAGAAAGTTATTGAGGTTTCTTCACAACGAAACCATATGCTCTATACTGGAAGTGGATATGTATTACAAAATCATTCATTATCTCTTGTATCTCTCTTAAAAAAAGAGAGGTTGAGAAATTTAGTAGCAAGAAAAATTTCGTTGAAATGTATTCATATAAAATGGGTCATTTTCTCCACTTTGAGAACGAATTCATTAAATATAGTTATAAATAAAAAAATATAGTTATAAAATATAGTTATAATAGTTATAAATTTACTGAAATCATTGTGATTTATATTTTATTAGATAAATAATTAAAAAATGTTGAAATGCAGTTGAGGCAAACTGTTCGCACAGCAGCTCCCGTGCTTCCCAGAACCGGTCAGAATTTGAATTGAAAATTGGACCTGGCATGTATGAGTTGCTTTCCTGCGTCCCTGGTCGCCTAACTTAATAAAAAATAATAAAAAACCGGTGAAAGTGGTCGTTTTTGTAAGAAAACATACACAGTAAACGTAAGAATCCATTTAATTACAGGTATACTTGTTGACTGTCTATTCTGGGTGGTAACGTATACGATATTTAAAAATTAATATCACACATTTTTGTATCTCATTTTATTGTTTACATTGATTATGGCCAATATCACGTATCGAAAGCAATTTCAAATGTTAAAAATATTATCGGACATAATCGATTATACGATTATTTATTATTATGTATCACAAATCAAACTTCGATGGCAACACCGTCATAAATCAAAAAATGATGGTCTTAATCTGCGAATGCAAAATCAACTTTCTGGTCAGTAATTATGCTAAAATAAGACATTTAAAGCTCCACATATTTCAATAATATTTTTCATCGATACAAATTATCGTTTTATTAAATTAAAGTTATTTGGAAAACCTATAGTGATGACTGGTTGGATGGTTTTATATTCATTTTTGGACAAATAAAAATGTGATTTACATAAAAATAAAATTTGGCATTGTAGCAGTGTTGTTCTAACGGTACAAAATTACAAGCCATGCAAAACAAATGACTATATCGGTTTTTGGTTTTAGACACCTCATATAAAATGCATTTTTTAGATCAGTATCCACACTTAATATGGAGCATATGAGTCTTGTATTAGAAGACTTTCTACGAAAACTGCTTGTATTTAAATAATAGCGTTTGTCACAATTTCACTTAATGAAAATCAGGCCTTTTTTCAGGCACCTATATATGTGTGTTTAAGTAATGTATTTGGGGATGTACGTATAATTATAATTCGTATGGTTTTCACGTGTACCGGATTCACTGTGTAATGCTCAGCTCTGCAGCGATTAAAGTCTGACGACACCGACAGATAAATAATTCGACTAAAATAATACAAGACGATATAGATCTTAAAGCTCTATCAAGTTGATTTTATTAATAAATAGTCTACAAAATTTTTAAGGTATGTATATAATTGATAGGTATTATGGCTTGCACCCTCATCAGAACCAGTTTTGATTCATGATGTCGATTGCAATTTTTTCATAGTGTGAGTTAAAAACGTATTAAATGTAATTTTTTTGATAATATACGACTGTGAATATACACGTTAGTGCAAAATTAAGAAAGACATTGAGTTAATTAAATTTTACGACGTCCAAAGCAAAAATGATTAATATACAAAAACAAAATGCGATTTACGCAGAAAAATGCTTCGGTCTCATCAATCTTGTGTTAACCATATTTATGTTATGTTTATATTATTTGTTCACAATCTACATACAATAGAATTCACTAGACTTCTCAAGTCCTGTAAAGTTACACAGCACCCTGGAATGTTTCTCTTCATCGTCATATATGGTCACGCCAAGTGGACCTGGCTTCGACTTTGCTCTTCGTTTTATTCTGTAGTTTTATAGTATCAGTTGTATGATGGCCGGTAACGATAGCTATTTCCAAACATGGAAGACATAAAGTTTCATGCATTATTATAGATTATATCCACATTAAACAACACTGATTGATGTCGTTCGAAAAATCAGCAATTAAATCTGTTGAATTACGATTTTATTATTTAAAAAAAGTTTAATTTCTATATTGTATCAGAAAAATTCATTAAGAGCTTAGAACATCCATACAAAACCATTTTTTTGTTTGGGCCGCACACGTGTGTTTCAATGTTTTCTATATTACGAAAAGTGAGCATACGTCAACTCAATTTTGAATTGTTACAACAGCTTTCAATGGAAGCTAAAACAATATAATATAAATTTGCTTAACTGCCATTTAGTGCTTGCATTGGGGCTTGTGTTTTCCTATAATTAATACATTTGGTATATAGACGATACTAACTGTTTATTGTACGTCAGTTCTGTAGGATCCGTGTAATAGAAAGCCTGAAGATGCCGAAAGGTGAAACTCGGGTCGTTAGTGACAAATCATGTGGAATCATACAAAGTTGTAACGAATCAAACTTGATATTTAAATTCCATCAAGCACCTTCAGTCGATATCATAAATTATATGTTAACTCGTAAAAACCATTCTTTATGCTATTGTTATTTCTTTTCTAATTTTTAACGAAAATTTTGTGTGTAACATTGAAGATCATAACTGTGATGAGTGGACTTTCGAGTATGCGTCCAAATAACGAATTTTCGTAAAATAAAATAAGACAAATTGTGAATTTTAAAGCAAATAATAATTTATCATTCAACACTTATACTGGTAAACACATCATATTTATGTCAACTATAAGTTCGCTTAATGAATAAAAAATATTTTCATTTTTTGTAAAGCATCTGCGACGTATACTGTTAGTCCCACTGACTTGTTCGTACTTAACCTAAAGTGACCAATTATGGAGTTATACTCACAATCCATACATTGTAAATATCTATTCAATGATACATAGAGGATATATATATATATATATATATATAATAGTAAAATAAACAGCAACAAAAAATCACAGATGGTGAGGTAGTGAAGAATAGATATGGGCACGTAAAAAAAACATTGTAAACACCCACATTAAGTTTTAAATATTTAACATAATTGATAGTTTAAATATATCACCATCGATATAATGAGTAAAAAACATCATATATGCTTGGTGGAATTTCAATTTCAAATTTAAATTTTTGAAATATTGTAAAATTTATATTATATAATTCTAGGTATTTCCTTGAGGTATATAAATTGGTTGTCCCACCTTCACCCGTTGTGTATGCAGCCGTTGTGACACGGCCGCCTTCCATAACGCAATACTAATAAAAAGAATCGATTTTACTCCTCATACTCTTGGCCCGATACAGAGCTGCACGGACCGATCGTTAAACCATGCACTATTGTGCTTAAAAGAAGAGAGAAAAAAAAAAAAAAAGGAAATGTGACTTGCTCAGCCACTTAGTCTACGTGATATAAGGTATCCTGTGTATCTGCGTACTGAAAATCCGCCGTGGCGGAAGAGTTTAATGTGCTACGCGTTGAATCTAAAGACGAATCGAGAATGTCTCGTTCCCCGTATGATCTTGCAAATTTATCGAATGCCTCAAAGTTGGCCTTGGTTGATACTAAGTCAGCGTGGCCTATTGGGCCCGTATGAGGACGGACCACAGCAAACAGCTCTGTTCGTTCGGCCTTCATGGTATATTGATTCATTCACTTGAAAGCAATAGAGCCAACAGATCATAGGTTCCCAACCTGGGAGTCGCAAAGGGTTTTTTGGGGGGGTCGCCAACTTGTACGGTCAAATAAAAGAATGTTTTTTTGTACATTTTTGGATTGTATGGCTGGTCGCGGGACACATGGATTTTATGAAAAGGAGTCGCCACCCGAAAAAGGTTGGGAGCCTAAGCAATAGACGGTAAACAGTTTGCATCGCTTATATATAATAGAACGTTCAATAAACATATTTTAATGGAATAATTTTCATAACTACTGATTTTAAAACAATGAAAATCAGGAATGGTCCTGACGGTTCTATTGCACGCCTGTGATAGAATGCCTGACGATGTGGAAATTATTAAGCATGTAGGATTATACAAAGTTTCAAGAATTCAAATTAATATACTATCTCAAACAATACATCATTGAGATTTTTACAAAAATGAAAACCGAACAATTTTAAAAATCGGTTAATAGTTAATTGATTGAATTGGCATTCACTTGGTATCTGGTTCACTTTAGCAATGTATTTGATTGATTGAATTGGCATTCACTTGGTAGAACTCCATTATAACACGGTGAAAAAATAGCAATGTATTTTAGTTCTATAAAATTATTTTTAACAAATATAGTTGATAGCTATTTCGGCTCACGCCATCGTCAGAATTATGCTTAAACTAACACTTGCTTATCTACATATAGCTGTGTAGAAAAGGTACACAATACACATTCTCTCCTGTTTTAACGGTATATCAGTTAACAGTCCTCACGATGATCGAAACCCGTCGTAAAAATATAACTAAGCATTTTGTTTTAGTATAAAATTTTTGGATTAATTCCTTTTCAGGAAGATCTTACAGTTAACATCGTAAAATTTAAGTCGATTAATATTCCGGTCATCGTAGAATTGCTAACGTTCGAAAAGATTCCGCCAAACAAGGACATCCGGTTTGTCACCTTTTACAATCGTAAAATCTCAAAATCGACATAACAATATTGCTTGCAGAAATCTTCGAGCATTGCAAAAGGTGTTTGCAATATGATTTCGCGCAACCTGCTTGTAATAGTGCAACAATCTAGGACATGGGTGGCGAACATTTTTGAGCCCGAGTGCCAATTTTTTTCTAGTGTAATAATACGTAGCATGCCGTATACTATGGAAATAAAAAAAAGCATAAAATTTTGGTGTAACCTAACATTTAACGTACGTGAATGTACATATTAATAAAAAGAGACTAAATAAATAAAAAAAGAATCGTTACTTTGTAAAATTCCACATACTTTGTCATTAACAATCTGTGTTTCGACTTTCGGCATCTTCAGGCATTCTATTACACGGATGCAACAGAACTGACCAGACCAGAAATTTGATATTGAAATATCATAAATAAATAAAAAAGAGTTATAATTTATGAATCGACCGAAGGTGCTTGATGGAATTTCAATATCTAATTTGAATTGTTACAACTTTGTACGATTCCACATGTTTTGTCATTAACGACCGGGGTTTCGCCTTTCGGCATCTTCAGGCATTCTATCACACGGATGCAACAGGACTGAGCCTGTGAACTAAGTCAGTTGTGACAATTCAAATTTAAAAAAAGAGTTATTAATGAGATTTTTGTATTTTCGATGGTTTCGGCGGTAACTTTGTGGAAGTTCATTTTAATATAAAATTTAAAATAACTTTGATTATTTCACGTATTACGTAGAATAATCAAAGTTATTTTAAATTTTATATGAGATTTTTGTATTTGTATGCTAGATGCCAAATATTTTATTTCGAGTTCATAGTTGGTAGGCTTTAATACAATACAAGAAGTACTACTTTTGTGTGTTAGTCTAAGTAAGTCTGACTTAAATAAGTTCTATATTGACATTAAAAGTAATGCGCATTATTCAAAAGTATTTATTTACTATTTTTTAATCAATGTGATATATTTATGCGTAATAACGACATCTTCTTAGTTTCTGTCGTTTGCGAATCGATTGGTGAACGAAAAAAATGCACGTAGCTTTGTTGTCATTGCTTTTTCATTTATTTATTTTTTTGAATTTTTGGTGTCACCTTTTGTTTTTTCCCTTTTCTCAATAAGACATTCGCATGCCACCTTTGGTACGCATGCCATAGATTCTCCATCCCTGTTCTAGAATATAAATTGTTGTTCGTTTGACGTGGGAGTACGGTCGTACGATGTATATTATATTCCTGATTTATCGCGACCGTAATGTTTAATTTACCGTACATATTATCTACGCTGGTAATAAATTTCCCTATGCCTAAATATGATTTTCAAAAGAGTCTTCCCACAATTTCCACTGCGCACCTTGTTATCTGTACACATATCGCTTTCTGGAAACAACAAACGTTCGATGCTAACGACACGCCTGGCGTGTTATTGTTTTTATTTTTTTCTGGCGCAAAGCACGCCTCGAATGTTATCATTGTTTTTTCGAAATTAGTTCCATATTATGACGTCATTCAAACTGTAAAAATCTGCAGGAGTCAAAAGATTGCATTGTTTTATTTATTGCCAAAAGGTTTGTCTACACTATCGGTAAGAATGTATCATGCATTTTGTCTTTAGATGTATTTTTATATCTGTATTGTTTATCATAATTCAAAACATCAATTGTATACTAAGCAACAAAGAAAATCATCGTAAGTAAACGTCATAAAAATAAATGTCCAGTGTGAATGTTACTTTATGCAGTAAGCGACAATAGATCATAAAAATATCTTATTTCACACATTTCTAGAATTGACCGACTGACGATTAAGCAATAAAATATGCCTGACATTAAATATAAGGCATTTAGAATTGACATTAAAGGTGTTAACTGTCACATCTTGGTTGGAAGGCATTATATTTTAAATAAAAACACAATCGACAGTATATTTATGATCAGGACCGCTCAGTTGATCAGTTAATTAAAGACATGATATTTTAAATAATCAAAACATCTTGATTACATAATATATTGTGGAAATAAGTACTAAAAAATACGCTTTATTATTTAAAATTTCACTGTTATCGTTGATCAGTTGATAATGCTCGTGTTGAGTGAAACCGATAAAAATATACAGTTGAATAAATAGTTATCAAAACCGTTTGCATACGTTTTTGTCTATTTTAAAACATGTGGGAACATGAACAGAGCTTAAACAATTGTATATATCTCGGTTTATTTACCTGTATACATATATTTTCAATGTCACGACACATACGAAAAACATTTAAGGGCCTTATAAAATATATACCTTATGTCTGTTTGGACTTTATTTCTAGTAATCAGTTGATAATGCTTACGACGAGCGAAACCGGTCATGATTATATTTAATCAAATGTTGTGGAAAGTGTACTAAAAGTTCTGTTTATATTATTCCAAAAATAGAGAAAATGTTAAAAGTATAATATGTTACGGCTATTTCAACAATTCGTTCTCGATATTAATTATATAAAAATTGTATTTGTTTAAATGATATTTATCAAATCCAGAGGGGGGGCTATGACTTCTCTATGGACCCCTTAAACGATTTTCCAATTCGAAAGGTAATCTACAGAACTTCCCGAAATAAACTATTTTGCGATCCAAGAATTTAGAAGTGTTTTTGGGTTTCTTCCAGTCGACACATCGCGAGTAGGTTTACGTTCCAAATAATATAATATTTGAAATATTCCTCAGTTCTTGGTAAACTTATCTGATGGAATATTCTGAGAAATACGTAATTTGTATTATCGAAGTTATCGTGATATTATTAATTGTCTCACATAGCAAAATAAACGCTGTGTTAAACGCGTGCAAAATGTTCAGTTTAGTTTGGCTTGCATCCCAAGAATGTCGACACATAATGCTTTCGCTGTCACAATAATGCAGATTGTATATACAATCAACTAACTACAACTAAATACAACTGCATACATCGTTTCGGTAAGTCACATTCAAGCTAATCGCATTTACGTTCAAGTATTCAAATTTGATTTCTTAGCATTAAAATTGCTTCTCGATAGACTGTATATTTTTGTTTTATTGTTTCCAAACAAAAATGTTATAGTAAACTTTTCATGAAACAAATTTAAGTCTTATTTTAAAAATAAACTGAGCCTGTTTGAGTTCATTGCTTTTGTTAAACGAGCAATTAAGCCTCGCTTATTCTCTATAAAATATCCTTAATATGATATTAATCACATGAAGATGTCAAAATGCACAATATGAATATAAATGACTTCAATAACCCACCCTCACTTTTCCATTTTTGGATTATTTAGATATCTAATATGGTATGACATTATGCTTTTTTTCAATTTTCTATGCAGGACACAAACTTTCACATTTACATTCTTTTAAAAATTTTAGCTCGTTTCCTGCTGAACTACAAAAAAGACAATCTAATCCTATCTAACTAATGCAACTTTGTGAAATTCTACATAATTTGTCACTTACAGTCCAGGTTTCAACTTTTGACATCTTTGGGTATTTTATCACTCGGATGCAATGGAATCGTACAAAGTGTCAACAATTCAAATTTGATATTAAAAAAATATTAAGAACTCGCAGTCATTATTGTAAATTATATATATTTATTATTAAATATTAATTAATCTTTTAAGATTTTTTTAAACAATTTAAGTGTCAGTTTTCAATACACTTCCGTCAACAATCTTAACAGTTGAGACTTTGACAGTGAGAAGGTTAACAATTTTGATGGAATTCGTAACGATGTAGAAAAGTAAATCACACGGTGAAAAAATAGCAATCTATTTTATTTCGACAACTTTTTTCATATGTCATATCATAAAGGTAATAAGGTAAATCGTTGAAACTATTAACGGCTTGTTTTTGACGATGGCGTGAGCCGAAATAGTTATCAACTATACCTAATAAAATAAATTGTAGAACTAAAATACATTGCTATTTTTTCACCGTGTTATAATGGAGCTCTACCAAGTAAATGCCAATTCAATCAATAAAAGCAAATCATTTTATTGCAATTATTTAACTATTTTTGAAGCAAATTTCTTTGTATATTTCATGTAAGTTAATCAAAGATTTGATCGAGAAAATAAATTGTAACATTGTTAATTGTATGTGAATAAAAAAGGATTTTATTTTGTGGTTAGTTTTTCTTTCTGGCAAATCCTTTCCATTTACTATCGCCGCGTAATCACAGCTCATATTGGATACCTCACACAGGCGTAAACTGTCGCGAAGAATTGCAATGAACTCCGTATCAACAAACCGCCAGGGCCCGTCCTCCATGCTTGAGAGGTAGGCATGTGTTTGTTTCTGTGCTGTAGACGCTTTTTAACAACTTACAGTCGACGAACGAAATCGTAAACGAGCAGTCCCTCCGATGTGGCACGGCGCGATCGCAGCGCGAGACTGATTGATTTTTTTATCGTCGTATTCCTTTTAATCGATCAAAAGTTTTGTGTCATGTGAACGAATTCCGCGATTCGATATTTGAAAATTTGAATTCCTGGAATAAAGGTGTGTTTCGTTTTTTGCATTATTTGCAACTGATTAGTGCAGTGTCTATGGAATGCGTTCGTGTTGCTATAAATACAAATTCAAGCTCAGGATAGCTTTTATACAAGATTTTTCGTAATAATAAAAAATCATCACACATCTATCTATACACAAATATTTCATAATATGTATGTAAAATCATATACGTATGATCTAGGATAGGGATGTCATTTTAGTATTTTTAGAAAAAGAGGTAGGCAAAAGTTATAATATTTTTATTTTATTTTTCAATAAGTGTACGACAGGGGTTGCCAAAACATGGCACACTGCATCCTTTTATTTACCCCATTATATTTAATAATAGTTGATTATTATTTGTTAACCCTTTAAATAATACTCATTTACAAGATTAATCGTTTATGAAAACTATCGCAGGCAAATGTGTTAATTATAATTATTAGATCAATATTCTTAAATGTATTTGAGCTGTCATTTAGTTCTTGCCTTGGGGACTGTGTTTTCCTGCAATTAGTACCTTTGGTATATAACCGATGCTAACTATTTATTGTGCGTCAGTTCTGTTGCACCCGTGTGATAGAATTCCTGAAGATGCCGAAAAGCGAAACCCGGGTCGTTAGTGACAAAACATGTGGAATCGTACAAATTTGTAACAATTCAAATTTCATCAAGCACCTTCAGTTGATATCATAAATTATTGTTTTGTTATAGGTTCCATGATTAAACCCATCTTCATGGTTTCAGTTCGATTCATACAGCCTTCTTACTTATCATTTCGTCTCATTTTTTCCAGTTTTCGATTTTACGATTCTGGCGGTATGTGTGTGTATAAGAAAGAGAGAGCGTGTGAGTGATACGCGGTTTAATTTAGACGAGAAGCAATTGTAAATTGGTGTTCCAATAAACTTGTGTCGTTTGAACTGATTAATTGATTATCTTTAATTACGTGATTGACTTAATCTCTCATCATCTAAGCGAAGCATATTCTATCCATATACATATATTACAACCCCAACCTGAGATTCAGTAAAATAAAAAAGATTATTAATGTGTATGGTGTATCTAAACTGGTCTGACTAAGACCTGGTGACTTCTGATCTCCAATATTCTACGAAACGGTAGATAAATATGTTGTTCACTTTTAAGGTGTTAACTGTCACTTCTTGATGGAAAGGCATTATATTTTAAATAATAAAAACACATTTTTTTAGTACTTATTTCCACAATATATTTTTTGATCAGGATCGGTTTCGCTCATCGCGAGCATTATCAACTGATAGAATACAATTTATAAACAAGTCTATTTATACAAAACAAAAAAATAATTTGAGTAATGGTAAATTGTTTCCTAGTTCTTATACCCATGGTTTTGTACACCTGCTACCATTAACTCAAATTATTGAAAACACAATTGTATTCTATCAGTTGATAATGCTCGCGATGAGCGAAACCGGTCCTGATCAAAAAATATATTGTGGAAATAAGTACTAAAAAAAAAATTGTGTTTTTATTATTTAAAAAAAAAATAATTAAATATGTTGTGTTCTGAAAGAGGAAGGCGATTAACCCCCAAAAAGCAATACCTTGGCGAAGACTGCTAATTTCTGGACTTAAAGAAAAAAAGAATATTTACTCTAATTTTGTGTCGAAAAGTTCTTGATTTTTTTATTTAAATACTATGAACAGTCACCAATTGAGTCTGATAAAGAATTATTTGCCATCTCACACTTAAAACTTAAATTACCACAACAACGATAAAATCAATACAAGATTTTTTGTTTATATTCTTGGCTAACAGAAATTTCCTCCTCTTCAATCTAACTTCATTATATACTGCAGTTGAGGAATAAGAGTGGTACGAACGACTATGTTCATATGTAGACATATTGTTAAATTTAAAATGTAAAAGAAATCTCATTATTAAGGTGTTAACTGTCACTTCTCATTGGAAATCATGATATTTAAAAACACAATAAAAATAACAATGATTTGTACCATCTTTATAAATATATATTTTTATATCAGAACCGCTTTTGTCCACCATGAGCATTTTAATGCAGAGCGTTCCCGACCTAAAAATATTAAAAAATGTTTTTTTTATTGTTCAAAAAATATGATACACAAGTTCTGCAAAAGAAACGGTTTTAAATAATGTTTTAATCTTAATTACTTTATAAACAAGTCTATTTATACAAAACAAAAAAATAATTTGAGTAATGGTAAATTGTTTCCTAGTTCTTATACCCATGGTTTTGTACACCTGCTACCATTAACTCAAATTATTGAAAACACAATTGTATTCTATCAGTTGATAATGCTCGCGATGAGCGAAACCGGTCCTGATCAAAAAATATATTGTGGAAATAAGTACTAAAAAAAAAATTGTGTTTTTATTATTTAAAAAAAAAATAATTAAATATGTTGTGTTCTGAAAGAGGAAGGCGATTAACCCCCAAAAAGCAATACCTTGGCGAAGACTGCTAATTTCTGGACTTAAAGAAAAAAAGAATATTTACTCTAATTTTGTGTCGAAAAGTTCTTGATTTTTTTATTTAAATACTATGAACAGTCACCAATTGAGTCTGATAAAGAATTATTTGCCATCTCACACTTAAAACTTAAATTACCACAACAACGATAAAATCAATACACGATTTTTTGTTTATATTCTTGGCTAACAGAAATTTCCTCCTCTTCAATCTAACTTCATTATATACTGCAGTTGAGGAATAAGAGTGGTACGAACGACTATGTTCATATGTAGACATATTGTTAAATTTAAAATGTAAAAGAAATCTCATTATTAAGGTGTTAACTGTCACTTCTCATTGGAAATCATGATATTTAAAAACACAATAAAAATAACAATGATTAGTACCATCTTTATAAATATATATTTTTATATCAGAACCGCTTTTGTCCACCATGAGCATTTTAATGCAGAGCGTTCCCGACCTAAAAATATTAAAAAATGTTTTTTTTATTGTTCAAAAAATATGATACACAAGTTCTGCAAAAGAAACGGTTTTAAATAATGTTTT
This sequence comes from Himalopsyche japonica, assembly GCA_028555115.1. NCBI lineage: Eukaryota > Metazoa > Arthropoda > Insecta > Trichoptera > Rhyacophilidae > Himalopsyche > Himalopsyche japonica. The sequence continues at coordinate 2,618 of JAHFWJ010000847.1, read as the reverse complement.
AATCTTAATTACTTATTCCAGATTATTTAAAAACATAAAAAATAAATATGCAAACAAAAAAGTAATTAATTTCGTTACGAAGACTAAACAAATACTGTTCGAAGACTCAATAATGCGTTAGTGTTGGAAATTTGAATATTATGTTTTGCTTATGGTTTATTATTGTCAGTTTGAATAGGAGTGGCTGTGTTTATTTTTTATTATGGCTGATAAGTGCATCTTGATTCATTGAGTTGATAATTTTATGGAAGCAATCAAAGCGAATAAATGTTGTCAATTGATGCTTGACAGATGTGAAGTTGGTGCAATATAAAGTCTATCGACATTTCGTCACTAATATGAACTGTTCCAAATTTTAAATATTCTTTTGTTGCCATCCGTATTTTTTAAATTATTAAAATTTTGCCTTGTTCCATTTTTAAAGTGTTTATCGTCATAGCATCTTTGTTTCGTTTTTATTCAAAGTTTGACAAAATATTTACACAAGTGTTTCATTTTAATGTTTTCTACAAGGCTAATTAAACGATATGGTTGAGAAACTATATTCTTAAATTTTTCCTGTTTACAGTGTCCAAAGAGTAATTTATAGGTTTCTTGATTAAAAGAACATTAATTTAGTATTTTTCAGTTCTACAGAACATATATAATTTAAGCAAAAACGAATTAACCAAACTTTCAACTTATAAAAAAAAATGCGGAAATGAATGTTTATAAGTTTTGATACTATAATCTGTATATAAAAAAATTCAAAATTTTTACACGCTTCATATTAAAACGTTCGTAGTGGAAGTTCGTCATTGAAATAAAAAATGAGGATATCAGTTTCCTCTGCACTGGACCGCTTTGCATATTAATTAACGAGTCGCAATTGTGAAGTGTCATCGAGCAGCCTCAGTTGATAATAATTCAGCGGGTCCAACCACGCTCCGTATAATGTGTCGATTTCATATATATTATATTGTATATGCAAAATAATGCTGGCGTCACAAGAACGATGTCGTGCATGACAGCTCCCACCGAAAGGGTTAACAAAAAAAATATATTTTTAAAACAGCATAAAAGTCTAAAACTCTATTTCAGCTTTGACGAGATTACTAAAGCATATTTATTTTTATTTTATGTATAATAATTCAAATGTTATTTAAATATGAAAATTACTTTCCTTGGTTCGTTTCATTACATTGTATAAGCTTACGTGTATTTGTATTTGCTTTTGTATGCTTATGTATCAGCTCAACACAGCTCTGCAGCGATTAACGCCTATCAGCAACGACAAAAATTATACTAAAAATAAATAAATACATTAGCGATTACAGGACACTTAGCGCTCCATCAATTTGATATAAAAAAAACTTATAAGGTGTTAACTGTCACTTATTTGTGGAAAGACATTATATTTAAATAATATTAAACAGAATGCTTAGCGTGTATTGCATCCAAAATTTTATATAATTAAGATCTACAAAGGTTTTGCACATCGCAAGTATGACCAACTGATACAATAAAAATTAAAACAAGGCTATGTATACTATAATTCACAGATAAAATATTGATGTTTGTATTTTACCAGTTGATAGTATAAGCGATGAGCGAAACCAGTCCTGATCTTGATGATATAAATTTGTTCATTTCATTGTTTACGCATAAAGGATATTTCATAATATTTAAAAAAAAATCTAGTTAGTGTTTGGCTCCGAGTAAAGTAATAATATTGAATTGTTATTACTTTGTACGATTCCACATGTTTTGTCAATAACGACCCGAGTTTCGCCTTTCGGCATCTTCAGGCATTCTGCATCACATCACAGTACAGGCATCACACGGATGCATTGTGCAAAGTTGTAACAATTCAAATTTGATATTGAAATTCCATCAAGCACCTTCAGTCGATATCATATATTATAAAGTTATAAAGATTATCGACAAATCAAAATATATTTCATATATTTTGAGTACTTTTCTTTTTTATTAACTATGAACAAAATGCGTTTTTTGTTTTACCTCTATCAGTAGTGAAAGAACGCGTTTTTATATTTTTTCGTCGGCGCATCCGAGATCTTCTGCAATGTGATCAGTTTTATTCAATTTTTCTATATTAAAATTATTGTGTTTAACAATTTGAGGAGTGAGATGGAAATGATATCTTATCGCGGCAAAAAAGCGATGTTTTTAATAAAAATAATATTGAATGAACCCTCTCTCGTATATTTTAAGTGTTCGTCACTGATACCGAACGACCGTGCGTAGGCTAGTTGCTCAGATGAGCGCTTTGGTTTTCCTTGTAAGGAAACCAACAACGCGACGTCGTGATGTATGGACACGTTTTATATCACTATATTTATAAATAAATGCTTACCTCTTCTATTTATAATTAAACCATTGAAATTTACAAAATACAAAACAAACGGATAATAAAAATATTATTGTCTAATTGTTTTATTTAAAAATTCTAGAATGAGTACTGCAAACGTTAGAAACTGTAATAATAATCAACCTTTTGTCTTCGAATGCTGTCGTAGACGCGGTATTGATTTTTTTCTTAGAACTCGATTGGCGAACCACTTTTGTGGCAAATCATTTATTTGTAATGATCTTTTATATAATATCAATTATAATTT
>JAHFWJ010000844.1:0-121564 GCA_028555115.1 Himalopsyche japonica | reverse complement strand
ACGTTAAAAACAGTATTTTGTACTAATAAAACTTACCATAGGCAATTGAGTGTCATTAGTATTATTAAAAAATCAATGTTATTGAAAGTTATATCAGTTAATTTGGATCCTAGCTTTAGAGTCTGTGTTTTTGCTTTGTAATATACTCCTTAAGTAAATAACCAACATTTACTGTTTATTTTGAATCAGTTCTGTTGCATCCGTGTGATAGAATGCCGAAAATTGTCTAAAGACGAAACCGAGTTCAATAATGACAAAACATGTGGAATCGTATGGATTGAAAGTTGACAATTCAAATGCTCATTGTAGTTGATTGTAGTGAAAACCTTTTAATAAACAGTTATTAAATTAAATTTATTTTTAGGTTACCGATTTCAAGTTTGATTATCATTATGATCAAATGAGTAATTGTTAAAATTATTTCAGATGTGTATTTGGATTCTAGCTCTTGCATGCGTGTTATTGAATGCTTGGAAATGCCTGCAGGCATAATTAAAATCGTGAGTAACAAAACGTGTACAAGTTTTCATAGTTTGAGTGATTCAAAGAATACTGGTTGACTCGTCACTAATTGATTCAGATACCTTATATAGTCAGCCAAATGTAGACATAGAATAGACGTAAAATTTTCAGAAGAACCATTATGCTCCTCTTCTCTGCTTAGAATATTTAATGCGAAAGTAAAAATCAATTCAAGCAGTTAATTTATAGTTAAACTCTTTCGAGACAATATAAATAACCATTTTTCAACAAAAACTTTTTTTAAATAATAAAAACAATTTTTTTTAGTATATATTTTCTATTATATATTTTATGATCAGGACCGGTTTCGCTCATCGCAAGCATTACCAATTGATAGAATACAATTTACAAGCTAAATTACTGATATAAAAATTTAAGTTAAAGGTAGCAAGAATACGAAACCATGGGTTCAAGAACTAAGAAAAAAATTTACATAGTTTACAAAGCCGGCTCTGATCGTGAAATCTACTGTGAAAATAAGTACGAAAAAATTTTGTTTTCATTTTCTGAAATGTCATACCTTTCCATCTGCCAAGTGACAGTTAACACCATGAAAGCCTTATATAAGAAGTAACAATCTTCGATGATATCTAGTGTTAACTGCCTAAGTAAGAAAAATATTGAATAAAACGGCATACAACTGACACTTTTTTAAAGTTCTGTTCAGAAAACTTTACGCATGCATTCAATGTTTGCTACGCATAAAATTAAATTTGAAGCCTACGTTGCCAAAATCTTAAATAATCGAGAAAGCTTAGGCAGTTAAAATATTTGGAGAAAAATCAGACATGGAAAAAAAACTTTATTGATGTATGACGTAATGGAATGACTCCAAAATATTTCAATTTATGTTTCATAAAACTGTAATTACTTTGGGATTAATGTTAGGTTCAAACAGATTAAAACTCAGAATAATATTGTACGTGATTTTATAAAATAATAATATACTATTTCATGTGACTCCTGGACATCATAAATGTTGTTTTACGGATGGAATTTTATTTTCCAAATTGGAGAGATTTTATGACATAATATCTTGAAGACGTACCTTTATAATCTAAAATGATTTATATAATAAAAGAACTTTGACCCAGCGGTCCCAAAGCAATCATTTTTGAAAATCGTATTTTTAAACTTCTTAGTCTAGACAATATATATTGTCAATTTTAAAATGATTGCGTTTTTCTTTATTTGTCAAAGAGAATATTCAACAAATTGTCTAGCTTATTGTTGATACATTACTTTAAGCAAAACTTCTTTAATTATATCCATCTACATCGCCTGTATTTTTTAAATTGAATCTTTTTATAGGAGTTTTTCAATTTGATGATTGAGTTAACATTTCTGTAACTTCTGGTATCCACTGAAAGTGCTTGATGGAATTTTTATTAAAAATGTTCACGATTCTACTTGTTTTGTCACTAATTACTCGAGTTTAACCTTTCGGCATCTTTAGGCATTCTATCACACGGATGCAAAGATTTTTGACTGTAAGAATAAATTTCCATTTATTAGTTTCACTCATCCGTATATCAATTTTGATTAAAAAAATCTCTCTACACATGTCATATATGTATACCCAAAAAGAGGCGGATTACCTCATATGTGTAAGTGTGGTGTGTTGAAGGCTTTTAAATTTTAGTACCCTCAAAAATAACTTGTTTACGACCCACATATTTCTAATTCTGGGCTATAAATTTATTTTTCTCACAATTTTAAAAATGTCACAACTTTTCTTGTATAATGAATGTTTTTTAATTGATGCTTTCATTGGTAGGTCTTTGATGTCGTTGTAAAAATATTTGTGATTAAAATTATTTGTAAGCAAATATATTTATACGATATATAATTTTGTACGATGTTTTTTTGCCAAATGCAAAATGCCTTTTTGTGGAAAGCCTTCATATTTAAATAATAAAACATAATGTATAGCACTATTCAAATAATTTTTTATAATTAATATCAGTGAAAATTTTCCTCGTTGAAAAACGTATTAACTTATAAATACAAATAAATCAAGGCCATGTTTATTATATTTACCAGGTATACAAGACGCTATCATACAAAATATGACTCTTCATTGAGACTTCGGTCCAGATCTAGTACTAAACATTGTGCTTATTAATTATTTATATGTACAACTCTTACAGACTTGGAACAAAAATATTTAAAAAAAGATATTTGTATTCGTCCAAAAGATGAGCTTTGTGACAAAGCCAAAAGCTCACAATAATACATTAAAATAGTAGATTTTATTACCATATTACGTAAAAATGTTTTGGGGTACATTTAACAGTCAATATTTGACGACTATATGTAATAATAATGAAACCTTCAACTGTTCGTTATGAACTACTGTGAAAAAAGTTTTTACTCTTGATTTAAAAATCACGTCATTGTTTTTTGTATGAATTGATTATCCTTTATTTTTTTCGCTTCATCTCAAGACAAAACTTGCAAACGAAGCATAGAACAGCTTGTTTGGAAACTCAAATAATTCACAAAGTCGATGCCTAAGAAACTTGGTCTTAATTGTAATAAAGGATGTTACAAATACGATCTATATTTTAAATATATAAACTTTTTAAATCGTTTTAAATAGTTAAAAAAATTATAGAAATGAGAGCTATAATGTGTTCAATACTAATTTTAGCTCAAATGTTGTATAAATAGCTTGGTTTTTAGCCTGTATCGTATCATTTGATAATGCTCGTTATGATCAATACTGATCTTGACCATATATTTAACATGGAACTAGTGCTAAAAATTAAGTAACAGTACAAATTTATTTACTTCCTTTTGATCTCAATTAAAATTTCAATTACTAATGCATTATGTTCTATAAAATATTTTTCTGCAGGTTTTTGTCATTATAAAAAAATCACACTAAATATTTTTGCTAATAATTGTTCTGAACTTTATATGGATTATTGGTTTGTGTTTAAAATTATTATAAACATTTAATTTTTAAATAAATATACCTCAAAATTGTATTGTATGCCTTCCTGTAACCTTTTTTCTTATTTCTCGAATATTTGGTTTTATATACCTTCTAACTATTGAAATTTTGTATTTAATAAATATGTATGCTTGTATTTTGTGTCTTATTAGTTGATAATACTCACGGCAAGGAAAACCGTTCCTTATTATAAAATATGTTATAGAAATATAAGTTAAAACGTATTTTTATTATTTAAAATATCATGCCTTTCCATCAAATAGAGAGAGATAACACATTAAAAGTGTAATTTTTGAATAAATGATATAATATATTGTTGATAATTTTAGAAACAGTTCTGTTGCATCTGTGTGATATTTCATATACTTTTTGATCATGACCGGTTTCGCTCATCGCGAGCATCAGTTGATAATACTCTGGATGAGCAAAACCGGTCTTGATCAAAAAATGTATTGTGGAAATAAGTACTAAATAAGTGTTTTTATTTAAAAAAAAAAAAAACTGACTGTGTCAGTTCTGTTATCACATAGATGATAGAATGTCTGAAGATGCCGAAAGGCGAATCCCGGGTCGTTAGTGATAAAGCATGTGGAATCGTACAGTATTTTAACAATGCAAATTTGATATTGAAGTTCCATCAAGCACCCACCTCCAGTCGATATTATAAATTGTATAAGGCTATGTTGAATTTCCGGCTTAATATAGTTCAAACAGTGGATAAAGCTGATATAACTTTCAAAAGTAGTATTATATACTACTTTTGAAAGTGTATGCCGTTAAATACTTCGTTATATTTTCCTTATAAAGGTAATAAATGATAAATGTGTTTTGCATCGCATGCAAACGCTGGGTTTTCCGACGTGTAACCAATAAATAAACGTTATAACCTGCGTTATAATAAATAAAACATTCTGTACACCCTTTCCTTCATCGCTAAAATCAGGAACACGTGAGCGGGGAAGTTTTAGACTCCGGGCAAGGGTAAAAGGAGGCGGCCGGAAATCTTGGCCCGCCTCGGGGGATTCCAGTCAGCGGGGCGTGGAATCTACGAGGTGAAAACTTCAGTTAGCCGACGAGCCTCCCGAATTTCCCTAGAGCCTTTCCAAACTGCCGCAGAGAAAACGGGTTTCTTTATCACTGCAAGTGAATATTATAACCGGTACAACAAAATGATGAAGCGTACAGGTGCACCTGTGCGATATCTTTTTTATGAGTAGGTATTGTGGTTTTTTTTCCCAGCGTTATATTTTATCAAGAAAGTACACAAAAAAAAATTTCAACCCAAGTACTAAAAAAATGTGTTTTTATTATTTAAAATATAATGCCTTTCTATCAAGAAGTGACAGTTAACACCTTAAAAGTCATTTACATTTTCTTGAATTTATAAATAATGTTCTTTTTGTAATCAAAAATATCACATTTTAGCATCGAAGTCGTTCCGATAAAGTATTAATTGAATAATATTGCATAAAATCAATTTTTAAGAAATCTAATACGTAATTTACCCTTTATTGATTAGTAAGCATTAACTTTGTAGAATTCCTTTATAACACCGTGAAAAAAGCAATGCATTCAAGTTCTAACAAAATTATTATAGGTATATACTATTCGGCTTACATCCTCTTTAGAAATATCAGTATTGTTTTTGAAATGTAAGACATATGATATGGTTGATATTGTCTTCTATCTACGCATCTAATAAACTGAGCTCAATAGACCTGGCGAGGGCGTAAGCCGAAATAGCTGTCAAATATATACCTTAGATTTTTTTAAACTAATTATATTGCTATATTTTCAGCGTGCTAAAATTTACCCGCTTTCTGTTTACTTCTCAACTTTTGAGACAACTGAGTTTATTATTTGATGATAATACAAAATGTAACTGTGATATTAGTGGCAAAACTATCGTGTTAAAGCTTTTCTTTGCCATACAACATAGCATGGTTGATTATATATTTTAGTTTAAACAATAGTACTGAATTGATTTTTTAAACAATTGGTGTTAATGCATTATTTACATGGTTCAGCAAGCAGATAATTAAATTGAATTTTGTGGATTATACAATATATTATAAAGCATAATTTTTTCAAAGCCCCGTTGGTAATTCTAGTTGGTTATTCTGTTACTGAGTATAATACGTGTTTGCATCATCAGACTATATTTGTTGCAAAATTATTCATCAAAAATGTACACAATTATTTGAACACGTGTCATATTTAGTTACGATCTATTTTTTTAATGTATCAAAATAGAGTTTATATAAGCTTGCTTAGTTGACTTTCTTGCCATCCTTGTTTTTTTTGTTTTGTTTTTTATATCTTTAATGTTCAACATTATTTGTTCAAATACTTTGGCGATTCAAGAATAATACACTTCCCAAATAAATAAATAAGACCATACCCGGGTCGTTAATGACAAAACATCTAGAATAGTACAAAGTTTTAACAATTCAAATTTGAATAACATTTTTTTTAAATCACAAAAGGGGTATTTCATAATTTTATATAAAACGAAAGTAGTTTCATAGAAAACGCTTTAAAAATCTTACTAAGCGAACAAGTAAATTAAAAGGATTTAGGCCTCGCCGCAAGTAAAAAAATTCAATAGAGAACCAGGCAATTAACTGACTCATAAATAATTCACGAGGTTTTTACAAAAGGAAATGAAAATGTATGCAAATAATGAAGACGCTGCTCCGCTTAAAGTGAAATCTGCTTTTCGTTTCGAGTTTTTTAAGCCTATAGAAAAACAATATTACTTCCGCTAAAATATATACGCTAGAAAAACTTCGTTTACACAAAAAAATATTCGTATATATGAATTCTTTCGTCATATTTTTCGCAAAGATTTTTGTGGCTAGCCAAGAATTTGCGGCCATATTTGAATTCTAAATAAAAAGTTGAGATAAAAATTTCGAGAGCTTTAGCAATGCATTATAAAGCATTTAGTATTTTTTCCTAAAACAAAACAATTTACTATTGTATTTCTTATAAATACCAAGGCAATACAATACGCGTATTTAATTGATAAAAAATGTGTTTTTGCATTGCCAATTTTTTTTTTTGGAATAATGCGATTATAAAAAGTATAAGATGATCGTTTTGAGATTACTTAAAAAAAATTGGGGGATCTTAAGATATGAATATATGAACATATTTTTAAACAATCTTTTGTTTAAGTGCTAAATAAGTTTCAAAAACTTTTGATCAACTGAAGCTAAACCAACCTATTGAAGACAGCTAAATATGTTGCGTGTATAGAATGCCTTAAAGTACACAGGAATTACGAATGCTAAAGATCAGAGAATGACGTAGGAATCCGGGGTATTGAGAAAAATTGAGCTGACTGATTCTTGCACTGGGCTCCAGATTGTATCGGAGAATGATTTTAAAATGTGTAAATTCTTTGAAATATTTAACTGGCACTAGTAAGCTAGTGACGCACCGGTGCGTCGCATGATTATTCAATTTATACGCCAGTGACTCGTCGGTGCATCACGTGTGAATTACAAAATTAGATACTTTCTTACAATTGAAGAAATATTATTCCCTACAAACTGCGGCGATTTTTCCGGTAAAATGAATGTATCTACCATTTCAAATACTCAATCATTAACGTGTAGCACAAAATTGGATGTAAAGCACTGGCAGTTAAGTGGTTCGTAATATGTAATGAATATTTGGAGACATCGTGAAACTTAAACAAATTAATACTTGGAAAACTTTTCGTTTAGTCAATCGCGCGTTCGTTTTAATTTTTAATATATGAAAGAAATAATGACAGTATGATATCAATTCTTTAAAAATAATGTAGAAACTTAATAATCATGCTGTTGGTGATATTAAAAATCAGGTTTAGATTGCAAAGAGAGTGACAAATAATCCAAGCTAATATTTTTTATCGTTTCACATAATCAGCCTTTTAAGTTACTTTTGACAATTGACTAGATTCAGTTTTTAAAAAAATGCGAAGGTTTTTTGATAAGATCTACGATTTATAAAAATAAACTGTCTTTTCAAAGAAATATTAATTATAAGTTTGATTGGTCATTATATTTCATATGCCTTATCATATTTAAATAATCATTAGTCCATTAAAATTGAAAAAGATTTATTATTGAATCATCGCGTCTCCACAATCAAGCTTATACAAAAAAATATGAAAATATTCGTCATTATTTAGCCATATAAGTGATTGCGATGCAAACGTACAAAATTCAACGTTATTACTCCTATATCCAAGGATATTATAGAAAACTTTCTCTTGCTGTCATTTATCTTTGAAATGTATTTAGATATTGGTAATACAATGTTTTTCTTAAGAATATGTAAGAAAAACGGGAAAAAATATTAGGTTATAAGTTACGCCGCAAATATTTTTTTTCATTCAATAAGAACTAGTTATTATATTATGTAAGAATTTTTCATTAAAACAATATTTGGCAACAATAAATGACGTAAATATGCGATCGCGCATGTGCCTTCACAATGATTGACAGAATCAATGTCATGAATTAATAATCAAGCTGTCTTTTTACGCACAAATAAAATATGATTATTCATTGAAATATATGGAAACATAAGTAATCATTTTTTTATTTCAATATAAGAAAGCCATTTTTCTTGATGTCTGGCAAATTTCCTCATTGCCTCACTGTCTAATTTTTTCAGTAAGGGTTAAATAATATTGTGACTTCAATGAGATTTAACGAATATTCTTTTTCATTGAAATGGTATATCGTTCATTATTTAATGTATTTCAATAACAGCAAAATTAATCTATTAAACTGTTATCAATGTAACGTAACATATTGACAAACTAGAAAGGTAAAAAGAGGTAACCACGAATTTTATCAAAATAGTTTTTTTTTTTATTAAATAACTTTGTAAATAACTTTATACACATTCTTTAATACGGATGCAAGCTGAAAATAACAAATTATTATCTAAAATTTTATTTGAGGTATGAAATATTGAAGGCCTGGCAAATTTACGAGCAGGACTAAATTGTTGATTTTTCCTAAATAAATCCAATCATTTAACAAACTTACATGTAAAAAACTGCCTCTATAGTGTTAGTAGTAACTGTCACTTCTTGGTGATTTTTTTTTTTATTAGTACCATTTGTGACAATTTTACAATTTTGAGATCAAAATCGGTTTCACCCATCGCGAGTGTTATCAACCGATACAGATGTTAAAAATATTAAATTGTCGAAATAATACTGAATTTTGCATTTGTATTATTTGAAAATAAAATAAAATGTTTACGGAAAGTCTTTCTGTATATATTTTAATTTATTTACAATGTTATATGGTTTCATTTATTTTATTAATTAATCAAACAGTTATTTCTCATAACCCTTTGTTAATTCTGTTTAGAAAAACTACACAAAAGTTTGAATCATATAATATTTTACCTCTTCGTAGTTCTATCAGAATGAATGCCGGAATCGTGTTCTATTGCTATTGAATTTCATGAAGCCATTATTTCAATGGAAATGTGCACTTATTAAAATTAATTGTCAAACACGATCAAACATACACAATCCATCTACATAGTATAATGACCTCCATCATATTATATCACATTTCAGTAGTAAAACTAAATTCAAAATGATATTCTACGGTTGACTTATGTCTAATAAATAAAACCATACATTTTAGCAGAAAGTTTAAAAGACTCATATTCGACTCATTTGAATTATCACTCAAATAATAAAAAGATATTTTTTAGACTTTTTCCACGATTCAAATTTTTTATTATCATCTTCGCTTATCACTTACTGGATTCGATTATAAAAACATATATTTATGTAAATTTATTTTTTCCAATTTAAATGCGTAAATTGTCGCTTCTTGGTGTAAATTCGTGATATTTTAAATAATAAACAAAAATTTCTTATAATAAAATTGTGGTAATAGGAACCAAAGAATTTTTTTAATTTTATGTATGGAAATATTACTGAAAATTGTGTATTTTTTATTTAAAATATATTATTTTTCCACCAATTCTTTACAGTTAATACCTTAAAAGACAAATTCGAATTGTTAAAACTATGTGCGACTCCACATGTTTTGTCACTCACGACCGAGGCTTCGCCTTTCGGCATCTTCAGGCAAGGCACTTTTCAGTTCTGTTGCATCCTTCTGATAGAATGCCTGAAGATGCCGAAAGTTGAAACGACGGTACGTTAGTGAGAAAACATATGGTATTGTACAAAATTGTAATAATTCAAATTTAATATTGATATTCCATCAAGCACCTTTAGTCGATAGCATAAATTACTTTAAAAGAATTTTTTAATTCAATCAATTCAGTATTAAATAAGTTGTAAGGAAACAAGTTAACAAACTATCTTTTTGGAAAAAATGGTTCATTGAGAATCATGATTAAACTATCTCAATATATACGAAAGTATACAATGAAATCACAATGTAAATGACTTTTAAGGTGTTAACTGTCACTTCTTGATGGAAAGGCATGATATTTTAAATAATAAAAACAATATATAAATGGCTAGAAACAAAATAATCGACAAACATTTCTGGTTAAGTGATAGCCGTAGGAGGTTTTCATTAGGTATACGTATGCTATACTTTGATAGTGGGCAAAATGATTGAAGCGCTCTCATAATTGACAAATTGAAATTTCACACGTGTCACATTAAATAACATACTTTCGAATAATAGCAAAGCTATCAATATTAATAAAATATTCAAAACGAATTTCCTCAAATTGAATACTGAAAATATCGAAAAATAATAATTAACGATACGTGATTTTAAAATAACAAAACCACAAAACTAACGCATTTTATGATCAAAAAATGCATTTTATAATTAACAATAACAAAAACATTCCGATTGAAAGTTTATTTTTAGATTAGAAAATGAAACAATGGACATATATTTATCGAGTTTCGCGATTGTTTGAACAATTTTATAAACAACATTATTTGATCAATATTGTTTTGTAAACAGTTAAAAATTGAATCAAATCCACTTGCAAGTTTCTATTATGTCAACACCAACGAACAAACATGCGCCATATTTTTTTTTCACGAAAATGCAAATAGCGAGCGAAAATTTGTTTCGGCAATATTTACACTTTGTGAAACTCTTAAGTATACATAAAAAATCAGCCAGACGAGCGAAATTTTTATACCTCGTATTTCCAGAAATATTTACTTTAAAAAATCCCTTAGGAAATTCTGGAAGTAAATTAACAGCATTGTGCGTGTAAAAATATGTTATCGGTAAATGTTTAGGGCATGATAAAATAAAGTGTTTATAAATAGAACTTTTTTTTACATAAATGGATTACATCAACTTTCACCACTGTCAAAGTATATTTTATAACATTCTTTTAATTACTAATTATTTCTACTAATTATTTTTTTTACGTGAATAAGATATAAAATATTGCGCCCTCTTATTCTTGTAGAATATCAGTATATCTATATATATAAAAATGAATGTCTGTCTGTCTGTCTCTCCTTTATAAACTCCTACACCACTAATCCAATTGCGATAAAACTTTGTCGAATTATTGCTTAGACTACCGGGCAAAAGATAGGATACTCAGAATTTGATTTGATTACGAAAATTTATTGAATATTTACGAAAAACTTGTTTTCATACAAGACTATTGTGATACAAAATGGCCATTCATGAAGCATTGTATCCATAGGAACGCCAAAAACAAAAATGTAAATCTGTCACATGCACTCACATGTAGGTATTTTAATTAGGTACTGAATATTTTGAAACAAAATTCGATTTTCGAATAAAGTATTTCAATGTTTGAATTTAACCGACTTTTTTGTTTTTGTTTTGTGTCGCATAACAGAACGAATTTAAATAAATATTACGTACAAATTCCAATTGCCGGTCGACTTCGGATATTATTATATGAATCATTTTTTTTTATTTTTCAAAAGTGAATTTCAAAACGTAACATTCACTGTGAAATCAATTATGCCATCCAAACGAAAAGCAATAGGTCAGAGTACAACTCATACTCAGTATACTCGTATGTATAGTTATGTTATTTTAAAATCACGTATCGTTAATTATTATTTTTCGATATTTTCAGTATTCAATTTGAGGAAATTCGTTTTGAATATTTTATTAATATTGACAGCTTTGCTATTATTCGAAAGTATGTTATTTAATGTGACACGTGTGAAATTTCAATTTGTCAATTATGAGAGCGCTTCAATCATTTTGCCCACTATCAAAGTATAGCATACGTATACCTAATGAAAACCTCCTACGGCTATCACTTAACCAGAAATGTTTGTCGATTATTTTGTTTCTAGCCATTTATTTATTGTTTTTTTAAATAATAAAAACACATTTTTTAGTACTTATTTCCACAATATTGTGGAAATAAGTACGATGAATAAATAAATACGATGAAATCAACCAATATCAACTGGGACGCTACATTAGTAGCAGCGAAGCAATATGGCGCATTTTATCATTTCCAATTCATGTACGGCATCCAACAGTTACTCATTTGGTTATTCAAAAATGGACAGCGTGTGTACTTCACAACAGAAAATGCATGTGTAAGAGCATTGTCACCACAGCCAACAACGTTAACTGCATTTTTCTTATTGTGTAGGGATGATATGTTTGCAAAGACACTACTTTACTCTAAAGTGCCAACATTCTACAGATGTTTTACTGTTAATCAACGTATGTGAACCGACATCCTTCCAAAAATCGAGAACAGTAAACGGTTCGAATATGTGTCACTTATAGTGAAGCTTGCCTTGAAATAAATCTTCTAGAAAACGATGCACATTGGGACACTTCACTCGTTGATTCATCGACTACTGCTCACCCACAACAAATACGTGCGTTATTTGCAAGTAATATTAACAATGTGCTTTTCGACTAATCCAAAAGATCTTTGGGGAAAATACAAAGACTACACGAGTGAAGATATTTTAGATAGTTTGCGTGCAACAATTCAAAATCCACACGTTCAATTCACACCAAACGTGTTATATGTTTAGTAATCGCTTACAAATCACTGGTACAATTGAGAATCGCTGCGCTGAATCAATCTAACGACTGACTTGATCGTGATTTCCAACGAGAAACACACTTTGATCTGGATGAATTGGGTAAATTTGTTCAAACGAATGTTCCGAAATTGGTTCTATATCAACGTATAGTGTATGACACAAGTGGTAGATTTTATTTCATAGATGCACCCGGAGGCACAGGTAAAACCTTCCTCATTTCACTCATTTTGGCAGCCATACGATCACGAAAAAACATTGCACTAGCAAATGGAATCATCTGGAAATGCAGCAACTCTTTTGGATGGTGGTCGAACAGCGCATTCAGTACTGAAACTGCCATTGAATATGCAAATAATTGAGACACCAACATGCAATATCAACAAAATTTCTTAAACGGGCAAACTACTCACATCATGTAAAATCATTGTATGGGACGAATGTACTATGGCATACAAAAAATCATTGGAAGCACTTCTTTTCTTCACAACTTTTTGGTGGCGCACTCATTTTATTGCCTGGTGATTTTCGACAAACTCTACCTGTTATATCACATTCAACAGTGGCCGATGAACTTAATGCATGTTACAAATCATTCGTTTTATGAAGATACATACATAGATTCACTTTGAAGATCAATATGCGTGTACACCTACACCATGATGCATCCGCCGAACGTTTCGCAAAACAGTTGTTGGATATAGGAAATGGGAAAATGGCAATAGAGGAATCCACACAATGTATCACATTGCCAGCGAATTTCTGTAAAATAACTGCAACCATAGACGAATTGATTCACAAATTTTTTCCAAATATTGCACACAATCATAAAAGTCATCAATGACTCAGTGCACGAGCTATATTAACAGCCAAAAACAAGGATGTCAATGCAATCAATTTCGGCATACTAAATGAAATACCAGGAGAAGCGACAACGTTTAAGTCAATCGATACTATACCGAATCAAGACGAAGTCGTCAATTATCCAACAGAATTCTTGAATTCACTTGATTTGCCAGGCATGCCGCCGCATGTTTTAACATTGAAAATTGGCGTCCCCGTCATTCTTCTCCGAAACATAAATTCCTCACGACTTTGCAACGGTACCAGGCTTTCGGTAAGAAAAATGATGAATTATTGAAGCTACAATTTTAAATGGAAAATTCAAAGGAGAAGAAGCACTGTTGCCACGCATCCCAATAATTCCGACAGATATGCCATTTGAATTTAAACGTCTGTAGTTTCCAGTGCGAGTCGCCTTTGCAATGACCATCAATAAGACACAAGGACAATCGTTACAAATGTGTGGACTAAATTTAGAATATCCATGCTTCTCACATGGACAACTGTATGTGGCCTGCTCACGTGTTGGAAAACCTTCTGATTTATTTGTGTACGCACCAGATAGAAAAACAAAAAAACATTGTGTATCCAAAAGCACTCCAATAAATAAAAACACATACGGCCGCCACTGTCAAATTTCGGAGAGAAAAACATAACCTAAGCTTATCGTTTCTAATTGGCTCCGGCCTCGCCTCAAGTCCGACTTATACAATCGGAAGGCGAGAGGCTCCCGACGAGGCGGTTCCATAAAGTCACGGCTTCATTTTTTTTTGAGTGGCATTGCAACGCATGCAGGGTACACGCTAGTTTTTTTTATAAATTTTACCAGTTTTATGCGCGCATTAACATGCTCTATAATCCCTTGCACGACATGCCAACTTCAGAAAATTAGCGTGTTGTGCTGTAGTTTAACTCTCAATATCTAACCAAGTTCGACTGTTTTAAATTATCTACTTTTTTTAACACACGGTGACATCTTTTGCACGTGTTGTGAAATTTTAAGACGCGGCATATTGTCAAGAATATATTTATTAATTTTTGATTTTTCAAATAAATTGCTGGCCCTCCGGGTCCCTCCATATAAATCCAACCCGGCATTTGAAAAGTTAATGATAATTCTCAACATTTTTGAAAGCTATTTATAGAGTGCTTTTATTTGTCTGTCTATGAGTTAGCCAATCAATATTCATCTAGAAGCCTGTGGGCTAAAATAAATAAAAATAAAGATTTGAATAACTTTACAATGCATTAAGTCCTGTGTGAATGATGCCTCTCAAATAAAAAAAACATGTGTCTTTTAGCAAATCAAAATACAACATTATCAATTTTTAATTATATAAATAATGAATTTTCCCAAAGTAACCACCAAAGCAATGTTAACAATAATATATTAAAAATGGGAATATTTATTAGGTATGTGACCCAGCAAATAGAATAGTTGAGTATGACTGCATTAGACCCTCCGGCGTGGGTTCGACGAGCTTACATCACTGTTATCGCACTTTCAGAAAAAAAGTTCACTTTGAATGATACCATTTTACCCAGAGCATAAATATGGGGCATCGTGACGTTGAAATGAAACAACCCCCGCTGAGAGTGGACAGCGACGGCGTCGCGGCGACCATCGAGATATGGCCGCTACGTGTCCCAAATATAAAAAAAAACAAAGCCTCGCGTCTAGAGCCGCAGACTCCCTTTTATGAGATAATAACATTTCGAGCTAGTTTATTGTGGTTGAGACGCTGAACATCGCTAGATGAAAAGGGGAGTTATCAAAGTCAGCTAGGCTTTAATAGAGAAAAGTTCATAAAATGTCCGTAACTACATTGTATCATTTCACGTTAAATTTTTGTTTTATTTTTATGTGCATTCCATTTTGGTGATTTCGACCAACTCATTCAGTTTTAATGTGTTAAATGTCACTTCTTGGTGGAAAAGCATCATATTTAAATAATGAAAGCACATTTTAACTAATTTGCAAGGGCTGTGAAGTCGTTAAAAAACAGGAAACTCCGATTCCATCATTGACCAATACACGACACCTACTAAAAAAAAAAATCTTCTTCTTTTCCTTCCTTTCTTATCTATGTTTATCTTATCACAAATCAATAAACCAACCCGACAAATTGTTCATTGATATATTCTTCCAATTCGTCTATTCGAAACTGAAGTCGAAGTCACATGTTTTTGTGACGTGTTTTGTTCACGTCTCTGACTCTCTAACTATAAGTCCTAATATTAAAAACATAAAACTGTGAAAATAATGCGCGTAGAACTATGTTGTTAATATTTAAATACTTATATTTTCAGATTTGAATTGCTACAACTTTGTACGACTCCACATGTTTTGTCGCTTACGACCCGGGTTTCGCCTTTTGCATCTTCAGGAATCTGTGTGATAGAATACCTGAAGATGCCGAAAGGCGAAACCTGGGTCGTTAGCGACAAAGCATGTGGAGTCGTACTGAGTTGTAACAATTTAAATTTGATATTGAAATTCCATCAAGCACCTTCAGTCGATATCATAAATTATATTTTCAGGAAAAATACAATAAAAGATTATTTCAGTTAGTTTCACGGAGGTACTTTCTAGAGCTTTTGTGGCACCGAAGGGTTCTGAAGTTGGGAAACTATGCCATTAAAGATTCAAAGAGAAATAAATATACTGAATTAATTCTGTTTTAATGTTAATTTTATATTGATAAGAAGAAACCGTGCACGCCATATTTATAAAAAAAAAACTTAAACTCTTTGGGGTCGTTTTACTTCATTCGAATTGAATCCTAAATAGACAAAAATTTATTTCTCTTTTATTATAATTATTTTTTATTTTAAGCTATTATCGAAACAAAGGATCGATTTGTAATTTAACGTAACATTGTATTTTTATTTCAAAACAAGAGATACCTTTGTGTAAACCTAACCAATAAAGATGATAAATTTATTAATATACAAAAAGTATTTTTATCTCATTTTAAGTAATGAGATAATCTGTAATCGAGTATCGTCTGTTTTATTTCGGTTAAAGGCTAGCATCCAGCTTAAGTGTGTAGATAGAAGCTTTTATAATGGACAAAAAATATAGCCTCTTTGCTTGAGAGCTTTTTTCTCACCATTTTTCGTCGCCTGCGTGTAGAAATCCCAGAAGTAGTAGGAATATTACGTTCGATTCAAGGGTCTGAAATATACAAAGGATAACCGATTATCCGGTAAATTGCTGAAATTATATTACAATATATTCTGAACTTGCTTTTATTTTTACCAGCGTCCTGATAAGCAATGACCCTTTATAACTAAAAATATATTGATTGTGAATAATTTGAATTGATAATGTGTACATTTTCTTATGTCTTTTTTATTTGTGACTAACCGTGTTTTACCATTCGGATGAGATGACTCAGATCAGATAGGGCAGTTTGTCAAGTGAGAAGAGCTAAATTATAATGGAAACAGGATAATAAAGGTACCACAGATCTAATGAGATAATGCCGTAAAAGTCGAAGTGTGTTCGGCAGCAATATTTCATAAACTTATAAGTTATAACGCGACTTGACATGAGATGAAATTGGAGTTTATGTTCAAAGAGCCGAAAATGTCTATGCAAAAAGCCGCTTCTGCCAAACCCTAGTCTAGAGATAGCTTATGGCTAGCGAACGGCCCTTGCAACACCCCGCCTTTTAGGAAAGAAGGAGAAATTTAAGGTATCAAAAACACCCATGTCTTTCAACAGAATCAACAAACCGATAGATAAAAAACGCTTTGGGATTCGAACCCGTGTAATCAGTCACGGGAACCAATGACGATGACCACTGGACCACGGCCCTTCAATTTTTATTTTGTTTCTTTTTCTAACGATGTGTGAGCCGACATAGCTATCAACTACATCTAATAAAAAAAAATTTAGAACTAAAATACATTGCAATTTTTTCGCCGTGTTATAATCGAGTTCTACCAAGTAAATGCCAATACAATCAATACATTCAGTTGATATTAAAAGCTATTTTATATTACAAGCAAAACTTGATTCTTATTTAAATGAATCCTTCGATTGATGATATAACATATTTATTATATGTAAAAAAAACTTTAAAAAAAACCGTGTGCTAAAATTTTTTTTCAAACGATATCAAAGTAAGCTGAAAGACGACCATATACGTTTATATACACATAAAAATACGCTGTAATAAAATAGCCGTATTATTTTATAAGCAGTTCATAAAGTGGGCTTAAAACGGTGTCCAATTTCGTGTAATGAATTTTCAGAGGTGCCATTTTTTCGTGAAAGCTCAGTGTGAAACTTTTTTCATTAAACTTTTATTAATTATTTTATCCGACATCTTGTGCATTTTCTTTGTGTCGGAAGCAATTTTAGCCTCGGAAAGAACCTTACTCCGATGGCTTACAGTGAAATCCAATTAAGCAGAATATTTAGTAACAAATAACTTTTGCTGAATTAACTTTTGAGAAAAATGATAAACGGCTTTCTCGGGTTATTATTATAAAAATATACATAATATTATTCAATATTTAACTGAGCCTCCATTCTTTACACGTTATTATTAAATTCTCTTCGTTTATATGCCATAATGGGATGGAAATATATTTATAAATGACTTTCTGACATTCCGAAAATGAAATTTTGCAATTTGTTAAGAACTATTGATTTCATGTAATAAAAAAATCTTTTTTTTATATTTAAGCGATGGAGAGTAATAAGAAACTCTTCGTTCGAGAGAACCTCTCTTTTCAAGTACTTGGGCTCTAATATTTCCTCTAGGAATGAGATGACTTTGGAGCTTGCTGACCGACTGAGAAGTGGAAATGCAGCGTACTTCGCGCTAAATAGTCTGTTTAGGTCCAAAATGCTGTCCATCAAAACAAAGTGCCGGGTGTACAACGTGATCATTAAACCGATAGTCATGTATGGATGTGAAACCTGGGGTTCCCTAACAGAAAAGGCGCTCCAAGTATTTGAAAACAGAATCCTCCGGAGAATACTTGGACCCATTAATGAAAACCACCGGTGGCGCATTCGTACGAACGCTGAGCTCTTCGACCGATACAAACCAAGAATCATTAATGTCTTGAGATCGAGAAGGTTCAGATGGGCGGGTCACGTTGTACGATCTGAGAAGTCTAGAGCTCTCCATAAAACTTATGAAGGAACACCAGCTGGCACCCGACCTCTCGGTCGCCCTCGACGGAGATGGGCGGATAACATTCAAAAGGATGTTGAGAGGCTGGGGATAGTCAGCTGGAGAGAAAGAGCGCTCGACAGAGATGCCTGGAGAGAAGTTGTACAGTCGGCCATGGACCTGAACGGCCCCTAGCGCCATTCTATAATATAATAATAAGAGTTAAAATCTATAACGTGCTAGAATCAGAGCTCTTTAAGTCATCTTCATATTTTATATAAATGCTTATTGTTTGGTGTCATTGTTGATAGATTTAAGTCGCTGCAGAGCTGAGCAATCCACAGTAAATCCGTTTCACATTGACATCACTTGCATTATAATTATAATTATACCCACACATATTTTACTCATACGCGTACACATGTATACAATACGCAAGTAAATAAGCTAGGAAAGTCATTTTCCGATTTTGTTGTTGTAATTTCATCATAAAAATCATGTATCATGATTGACAAGAATTTACTTATTGAGAAATATTGTGTTTTGTAGAGATTTACTTAATTTAAATATTGATAATACCTTGTATTTATTTGACAATACTAATTATTAAATGCGTTATGTTCCCTGATTTTTTTCATTCGATATTCTGGCTAATGAAAGTTTCATTATAACGCATAATAGGCTTTCAATATATTTTTTATTACAAATTAATAATACCAAAATGTTGCCTACAAATTTGTAGTCTAATTTTAATGCCATAATGAAATTATTCAGGGCATAACCTGTAATTAATGCTGAGATAATGCATATCATTTGTGGCACGTTTTGTGACGTCTTATTTGTTTATGCTATACAAAAGTTTTCATAATCATGTTTGGCATGATTACACAGGAGTTCAAAATTATTCAAAATCACCTCGGATCTTTCGCTTATCATATTCTAGTAAAATTTCAAACACAAATTCAACCGTTTTTTGTATGCTGGGTAGCAATACTAATTAGGATGTTACGTCAGAAAACGTGCGCACATTATTGTGTCACAGAATAACATGACGTGAAACAAATTGTCCTCGAAATATATTTCCGTGGTAACGATTATTTTGGTACACGTAGCAATCTTTGTTTTGCATAACAGTTTAACCCACATTTAACTTTACAAACAAATATCAAACATTTAATTAGAAAATATTGCGTGAATTGTTTTATAATGAGAAACATAAACGTTTAATTTAAAACGTATTATAAATATAAATTAGCCAGATTTAGATTTGTGGATTTACAGCCATCTTCAAGAAGAGTATATATTAAAAGCTATGAACTCTATCATCAAACAATAATAACCTGAACTTTTTGGATAACGAACCATTTTTTTAACATAATTTCCATCGACGAAATATAACACAAAATAACTATATACTCCTTCCACCACAACTACATAAAAAAAATTGGGAGCTTAGGGTCGATAATTATGACAATAGAATTTAAAAATATAAAGATTATATGAGATCTCAAAATTGTCGCCCATAACGCTACGCCAACAACATGTTATCAAAGAGTTAAAATTGTTTTTATTCTTCTACAAATATAATTTTCATCGAATTTTTCGATACCATATACTTTCCCATCGACTATTCTTTGATTGAAAAAATCTTACATGACATTTGCTATCATAAAAATAAGCTACATTCTATAAGCATTATCAGATTGAAAGTAATGAAATTTTCAGCTCTAAGAGTTCAAAGACAATATGGTGTGGAAAATCATTAATCAAATGTTTGTGGAAATGGTATGCGAAACAAATTCGGATTTTTTTTTCAACGGAACAACGTCGGATTAACGACGATTTTTTCAATGATCGCTGTTTTCCAATGTAAAGCAAATAAATTCTTTCTTAGCTTTTCACTCAGTCACATTATTTAAACTTATTTCAAAGAGAGTAATATGACTATTGAAGCCACCCTTTTTAGGACGAGATGAATGATAAAGAATTTTAAGACATCACTTGCATCCATGCTTTCGACAAGAAATCCATAAAAAAAAACTGTCTGTATTGACAATCTAACTCATAATGTCTATAGTTGAGGTTAACGAAGTTTTCCAATTCTGTATGGATAAAATACTACCAGGGTTAACAAATTAAATAAACGAAATTCATTGATTGAATTAAATTGGTAGAACTCCATTATAACACAGTGAAAAAAATAGCAATGTATTTTAATTCTACAATTATTTTTATAAGATATAATTGATAGCTATTTCGGCTATATAACTTTGTAGAAAAGGTACACAACACATCTTCTCTTCTATTTTAACAACCTTTGCCTAGAGACAAATATTCAAAGTCTTTCGCCGCTCCTCAGACCATTGCGAAGCGCGAATGCATTTTATAATGAACCATCTCCTGCCAGTACTTTTTTAGTTTTTATAGTTTTTTTTTGCTAGCACGATTTAAACTAGGTAGTACTTTAGATAAGCAAATGTACGTTTAAAGATAGTTCTGACGATGACGTGAGCCGAAATAGTTATCAACTCTATATTATAAAAAAAGTGTAGAACGAAAATACATTGCTACTTTTCACGATGTTAACGAAATTTTCCAATCTAATATGGATAAAATTCTAACCCAGGCTTATCAAAACGACATTGATTTGATTGACGTGTATCATTAAAATGTCTATAGTTAATTTAATCACAATAGTTGTTCGTCGTTAAGCATCGAATTTGAATCAAGCAATCGAATAATTTCATCACGTATATTTACCGACCTCTACTCTATTCCCCAAGTCTGTCTCTATAACTTTGAAATTTGTTTAAAGTGAGACAGTTTTCTCGGGCGTCCGTCGATTGAAAGGACCGAGCCAATCCCGCCTTCTCAAATAAATAGAGTGTAAATAGACACTAACTGAGAATAATTACATTGTTTATAGTTGCGAGTCCGCCCGACAGGCGAGTGGCTCGAGATGACAGCGGGCCCCCGCCCTCGAGAGGCCCACCGCCCCCGCCGCCGCACGGGGCCCTGCCGTCGCCACCGCCCGCCGGAGTCGCCCGAAACGGCCAGCTCGCCAGTAAGTCTCCCAAACACTTCCAGGCCCATGAGTGTCGTCTACTTTACACGATGTTTGCTGTGGTCGCACTGCACTGGTCTAGTCGTAGCAATGTTGTGTGTATGTAATGAAACTACAATCTAGATTGTATTTGACGTTATTTAAGCACCGAATTATTTAGTTTTTTAGAATATGTAAAAGATATTATGGAAAAAATTATATATTATACCTTTACGAAATCAAATTTTTCAATCCAGATTCATAAGAAATATTTTTCATTATATCTTTTACAAACCGCTTTCGTTAAAGGTATGGGCAATTATTTTACCTTTCCAGGAGTAAATAATTAACTTTAAGCATGCTGTGAGGAGTGAGTTTTTTTCAACATGAATGTTTTTAAATCAAATCATAATAAAAAAAATACAACTCACGCTATTAGGGTTTTATCGTAATAAAAGTAATTGCATAATCCCGCGATCACAAACCGTTGACACATAGCACTTAAATAAAACAAGTACGTCCATACTTCTTTACAAAAAATCGCGCCGACGTACAAGTACGTCCATACTCCTGGAAAGGCTAAAAAAGATTCTAATTGATAAATAAAGCCATCTACTAAATTGTCCTTACATTCTTCGTACCATTCGTAGCATTAATAAACGTCAAACATAAATATTTGAAACTCATTTTACGACCAGGATTTCGTCTTTAGGCATCTTCAGATATTTTCGAGCTCACAGTTAAAACTGAAATACAAAACTCTGGTCGTGGGTGAGAATCAATTAATATTAATGTTAAAATAAGTTTAATATTTTCGCTCAAAATGAAAAATATGTAATATTTTTAGGGAATGTGGTCATTTAACCATATTCAACTTTTTCATTTTTTAATATTTTAACAATCGATGTATTATTGATTTCCATTTTATTTTTTAAATTTCCTTAGCCGACTATATTCAACTTATTTACTATTTTGATGTATTGTTTTTCTACCCAAAGAACAAAAAATATGCAAAATCGTTAATGCAATATATTATTAATAATTTTTAGTAGAACATATTTCGATGTATTTTCTTATTTATCTATAACAGTATTCCTTCTTAGCTGTGCGAATATGCAAAACGAATATAAAGTTATGTGACTTTTTATAATCTGTGAAAGAAAGCTCAGCGTGCAAAGCTTTTAAAATTGATTTTATCGAAACAAAACTTGTCAAAATTAATAATGTGCGGACAACTTTTTCAAAAATTAATTTCAAGACTTTCTTAATACTTTTTAACGCACAGCTAGAAGGAGTAATTGTCCATCATTTTCGTTTTCTTTTTCCCATATATGTCGTATCTGTATTTGAAATATATTTTTTATATCAACTTATTTTTTTTTAAATCTTTTTACAATATTTAAATAGATATTTTTGCAATAAGATTGCTTAGAAACGTATACAGACAACAAGGTCTTTAAACCTATAGTATTCGCCTACATTTTATATTTATTAAAAATATTTTGATTATTTTCGAAGATTTATACTTTTGGATCGTAAAATTCTTTAATGTTTTATGTTATGACGGTCAAAAATGTAACTTTTCGTCACTTTAGTTATAAGAATCTTTGATTCTGCCTTGAAACAATTATAAGTATAAGTTAATTTGTGTTTTGGATGGTCGAGAGACGTCTAAAGGTAAAACATTACTAAGTTTATAATATAATTTATAGAAACTTTGAATTTTGAGATAAAGTCTCATCTTATAGTGGCCGTCTAAAGTAAAAAAGTGTGATAAATATGCTAAGCTTTTGATGTAATATAATTTAGAGCTTTTGTTGTCTACAAATATTTATACTATTAGCTTTTTTGTCTTAGAATTTTGGTATTTTTGTGTAAACTAATATTCTTTATGGTACATGATTTAATTTGTTAATGTGTTTTCAAATTTACAATATCGACTGAGGGCAGCTTGATTGAATTTTAAAACTTTTTTATAATTTGAATCGCTCAACTTTGTACAATTCTACATATTTTTCAATAGCGTTATGGATTCACCATTCGGCATCTTTAAGCATTCTATCATACAGATAATTGGCACACAATAAATAGTTTGAATCGGTTATTTACAAAAGGACTTACGTGGATTACTACAACTCCACAAAATATGTGGAATCATATAAAATTTCAACAATTCAAATTTTGTTTTTGAATATCTGTCAAGCATCCTCTCGATATTTTAAATTAAATAAAATTTATATGTATTTAATTTTAAAAAAACGATATTTTTAAATATGTATCACACTGGATAAACTAAAACATATCATTATTTGTTACTATCTACTTATGTATTAAATAAAAATATTTACACGTTTTTGAATATGTTGATAACGTTTCCAATAAGTTGTGTTGGTTTTAAAAATAATAAATATTTCATTAGGAGACATTTTCCATTACTATACCGCGTTAAAAATATCTTCTCAGACATAATTTTATCTTTAACAAAACTAAAAGTCGACACATACTCAATTGAAACATTTTTTGATTTTTAATTGGTAAAACCTGAATTTCACGTGTAATATGTTTCATTGTTTATTTCTTTTATGTTTATCATGTTAAAAAAAAACATCTCTTTCATTTATGTAATAATTTATGACTTATTTGATTTTTTTTCAAATCGCTGCAGCCATATGAAAATAGTTGAATTAAGCTATATATTGATTGAATTGGCATTCACTTGGTAGAACTCCATTATAACGCGGTGAAAAAATAGCAATGTATTTTAGTTCGATGGCGTGAGCCGAAATAGCTATCAACTATATTTGTTAAAAATAATTTTGTAGAACTAAAATACATTGCTATTTTTTCACCGTGTTAAGCTATATAGTTTTAATTTATTGATTGGAGTAGCACTAACTTTGGTAGAATTGCATTATAATATGATGAAAAAATAGCAATATATCTTAGTTCTACAAAATTTGTAAGATGAAGGCTATCAACTATTTAAATTTTGTAGAACTAATACACATTGCTATTTTTTCCACCGTTATTTAATGGAGTTCTACCAAGTAAATGTCAATTCAATCAATAATAACTGTAATAATGTATTATTAATGAAGTTATTGATAAATGATTTATTAAATTTAAATTATTTTAAATGGGTAGCAATAAAACAAAACAATTTACGTATCCATCTGCCTGTGGAAAAAATAAAATTAAAAATTCATGTCATTAATTGAATTTTGTCCAAGATTGTGGAGTCAGAGTCGGAGTAGTGAAAAACGATTGACACCGATTACTTTTTTGATTTGACGATTTCGAAGAATACCTCTATGAACAATTTGCTGGATTGGTTAGTTGATCTTTGATTTAATGCACATGAATAGGAAAGGTATAAAACCTGACAAAATAACCTTTTTTTAGTTGGAGACGGACTTTGAATCGATGTCGGAATTGTAGTCGCGTTTTTTCAACGACTCTACAGTCCTGGTTATTAGTCACAGGATATTTCCGCTTGTCTCGTTAATTAATTTATAAATGTTGTTAAGAATTCTGAAATAAATTTATTATTGTTGTCTTGTATTCACTCGACGAAAAAAATAGCAATGTATTGTAGTACAACATTTTTTTTATATAAGATATAATTGATAACTATTTCGGCTCATGCTCAGTTCTACAAAGTTCTGATGATATTGTAAGCCAAAATAGCTATCAACTTTATACCTTATGAATTTTGTAGAATTATAATACATTGCCATTTTTTCACCGTATTGCAGTAATTACTTCGACACCTTATTTGTTTCAAAATATTCAAGTATTTTTTTACATTAGCGTTAATGAGATTATTTAAAACATTACTGAAGCTTAAATTTAAATTTAAAAACATCATCAAAACTAGTTTGAATATATTTTATGTAATGTATTTTAAAAAAAAGGTATTACTACACGAAGCGTCACTCGATCATCTCTTGGTCTAGAAAAAGTATAAAAATGAAGTGAGTGAAGAACTGCAAGTTAGTTAGAAAGCTCATTTCGTTTAGGGGTGTGTAGCGTGAGCTTACACCAGATGTATGAAAATATAGTCGACCGTTGGGCTATGTGCGTCACCCAGTAAAAACGTTTTGATAAATGAAAAACATTCCCGGAACTTAAAACGGCTTACAAATAGATCTGAACGATTACAAATATTAAATTTCATATTACTCAGGAAATGGTAAAAACATCATAATTTTCATTGCTGCTTAAATTTCGTAATACCAAAAACAAAATATTTTTGCCAGTGAAAAATTGTGATTAAAATTAATGTATGTTTAAAATCATAACATCTTTCACCTGTTTACTATAACAAATTTGGAGTAACATTAAATGAACTTTTATTATATTGTTCATATTTAATAAATTTTGAGCTCAATTTTTGTCCTGTTATATATTTTTTATGCTCAAAAATACAATTAATTTTTGTGTAAAAATGAAATCAAATTTGAATATTTAATTTAACGTATAAATGCGAGTGTGTTGTGGCTCTTTGTTCATATTTACATCCAAAATACGGCTCTCATTGACATTCTATTTTAGTATACATGATGAAAAAAATATTATATCAATGTTTTAAAAAAATATATAAATAAACTTCTCAATTATCTTTTGAACCATTTTAGAGTCCAGTTAAAAATTAAAATACATATTCTCTTTTTATGACGATCAAATGTTTGCTATTAATAAATTATATATACTTTTCACTCACGACTTGAGTTACGCCTTTCGGAATATACAGGCACCCATACGGATGCAACAGAACTGTATAAAGGCAAAGCCCAAGTAGTGAGTGAAAAAAATACGGAACTCTACATGGTTTCAATATAATAAAACTTAGTAGCGTCTGTAGGTTTATAAATTGTGTTTCTGTAGTGATTTTGATAATCAGTCTTGAATTGTTTATTAATTTTTTATCAGCTGTATAAAATTGTGCTTATATACATTGTTTTAAAATTTGAATCGGATATCAAGAGATGAATGAAATATATCTGCATTCACCCTTAATATTTTTTTGTTTGTAGTAAATTTAGCACTCGGTTTCACAATCAATTTTAACCCTTGTCAGTCAAAGACAAGACAAATCGTTTACGAAGCACTAAGCTCGATTGGCTCCTAGGTCGGCATATACATGTCTGCCAGCAGAATAATCTATTTCAGTTTCAGTTCCTATTTTTAGAAAGAAAATGCGAGCGCTTAAAAAATATTTAAATATTTTTTCGGTTTATTTGAGAAGGTCTAAAAGGTTCTAGCACATATTTTCATGAGAAATCGTAAAATTTTCACCCACCGAAAGCCTTCGGAATTACAATTTTGTTTTGTTTTTCAACTGTAAAAAGTAGATTCTAAATGATGAATAATTTTATCATGTACCTTGCTTAATCCAAACGTATGCCAAATATACTGGTATTTGAAATAATAAAAACACATATATGGTTATTTTTCTATAATATATTTTATATGCGAAACAGGTCCTGTTGATAAAATTTATTGTGGTTATTTAATATATCATGCTTTTCCATCAAGAAGTGACAATTAACACATTAAAAGTGAAATATTCTTGTGCGTTGGTTCTTTTTCATACATTTTTTTCTAAGCAAAATCGGTCCTAATCATAAAATATATATGTTGGAAATGAGTATTAAAAATGTGTTTTTATTATTAAATATATCATGCCTTTCCATCAATAAGCGACAGTTTACACATTGAAGGTGAAATATACTAGTGTGCTTATATACAAATTTATTTAAAAAAATAGATAACATCTGAGCAAGATAGATATTTCAATTTATGGGACGTTTTTTAATACATTTTTAATATTTTACATAGTAATGGAATCTCTGATAATATGTCATTACGCTTAAAGAAATGTATTGTGTACATTTTTTACACAGTTATATATAGATAAGTAAATGTACGTTTAAACATAGTTATGATGTAGGAGTAAGCCGATATAGCAATATATCAACTATATATCTTATAAATTTTGTAGAACTAAAATAAATTGCTATTTTTTTATCGGGTTATAATGGCGTCTACCAAGTTTTTTCCAATTCTACCAATAAATTAGATAGATCTTTTTAGGAATTTTGCGTAAATAGACTTATTTTAATTTATACAGAATCAGTTGATTCACGCGAATAGCGAAACCGGTGTTGGCTTAAATAATTTAAAATTATAATAACAATTGCATTCCTGTTATTTTAATATATAGCTTTTCTATCAAAAAGTGGCGGCACTTCAAATGTGAACAATAAAAGCTATATCACCTTATTTCAAAGCAAAAGACAAAATTTCGAATTGTCTTATTTGCAGAAGAGTACACTTTTTTTGGCAAATCTTGTTAATTTTTTCATTTTAAATGTAATCAGAAATCTATTTTTGAATCTCACGGATAAAAATCAGATTGTATCGGGAAAAATCTACTGAAAATTGTATTTATAAGTTTCAAAATATTTCTTTTTTACAATTTGTTATATAAAATCTCACTTAATACCTAATTATCGCTTAATGATATGAAAATATTAAAGTGTTCTTATTTTCTGTTTTAGAATTATATAAAACACAATAATTATATACAGTCAATCTTTTTACAACCCATTGTAGGATACCTTTTAAGGTTTTAACTGTCGCTTCTTGATGGAAAGGTATGATATTTACAAAAATAAAAACACATTTTTTAGTACACATTTACTTGCAATATATTTTATGATCAGGACTGGTCTTTCTCATCGCGAGCGTTATCAACTGATAAGGTGCAAATTACAAACAAGTCTATTTATACAAAGTTTGAATTAAGCTTAACAGATATACAATATCATGGGTTCAAGAACTGAAAAAAACAATTTACATGAAGTCATACAATATTAAAACAAATAAAGAAAATTACTTTAAAATGAAATCTCAACCATCACTTATTAATAACTGTCAAGCTAGTTTACCACAAACAATAAACAGTTAGCATCGATTGTATACCAGAGGATTTAATTACAAATGAAAAACAGACTCAAACTAGCATCGATCAAAGAAATGAAATAACTTTCAATGCTATTGATTTAATTACAATGACACCCTTAATTGCCTGTGATAAGTTTTACTAACGCTCAATAATTTAAATGAGTATTCATGAAATGATTCTACAACAAATAATAATCAACTATCATTGAAATGCGATTGGGTAATTTTAAGCTTAAATATACCTGGGTATTTCATTATTCTTAATTGGTGGGTAACGGTGGGAACTGAACATCAGGTGGCGTAAACTAGAAATTTCATTTATTTGTTTATTGGCTCATTGAGCAAATCTCGCGCAAGAGATATAACATAGTAAAGAAGAATCGGGAAGAATTAGCTTTCGTTTGTAAATATTTTCTGGTATTCAACCGATCCTATTGATTGAATTGGCATTCACTTGGTAGAACTCCATTATAACACGGTGAAAAAAATAGCAATGTATTTTAGTTCTATAAAATTGTTTTTTTTTTAAATATAGTTGATAGCTATTTCGGCTCACACCATCGTCAGAACTATGAGTTTGAACCCAGCCCCTTAGTGTTTTTATCTTTGTAGTAAGGGTCGCAGGATGACGGCTTTGGAAGAGCTGGAAATCAATCGATATCAAATATCACAAATGATTCTTAACGAACAAACTAATATCTGAGAGTCACCATTATTGAATCTTCTGAGTGGTGTCTCATTGTTTCTGTAATGGACCATTTCCGTTCCATTTGTAAACTTACTGATATAACCGCCTTTTTAATTTCATTTACAATTGTTAGTTCTATTGCGAACAGAAAACAAGCTAGGTCGTTAAAACAGGAGAGAAGATGTATAGTGTACCTTTTCTACACAGCTATATATAGGTAATCAAATGTTACTTTATGCATAGTTCAGACGATGGCGTGAGCCGAAAAATCTGTCAACTATATTTAAAAAAATAATTTTGTAGAACTAAAATACATTGCAATTTTTTCACCGTGTTATAACCGATCCTATTTATTGTATGACTGTGCTGTTGCATCCGTGTGATAGAATTCCTATGTCGTTAGTGACAAAATATGTGGAATCGTACAAACTGTCAACAACTTAAATTCTATGTTGAAATTCCATCAAGCACTGTCAGTCGATGTTATAAGTTCGTCGTATATTGCTTTAAATGTTATAATAAAATAGTTTACCAACTGTGAATGAAATTGCATTCGTATCATAAAATGCATCGATCAAAAATGTAAACCGATATCGTAAGTGAGAAAATATATGAAGGTGCACAGAATTTCAACGATTTAAAGTTGTTTTACTGTTATTTTATCTATTGTGTTCAATGAATTGTTTCCTTGCCCAAAATTGACACTTTTAGAAACTTAATAACAAATTAATAAACAAGAACCTAAAAATAAAACTTTCTGTCAAATGTCGTGAAAATTGTTTGCGTATTCACTGAAACAGCTTTCACGAAAATTTTCAGCATTTTCGAAGATTATCTTTGTGCTTTTCACTTCTTTTCAGATAGGTAGTAAAAAGCTGCTAAAAATATATATTTTATGTGTGATTGACAATTCAAACGATGGTACATGACAGTGTTTACACATGCCACATTAAACCAACGAAATCTTCACACAAAACGAATTTTTGTTTCTCAAACAAAAAAAAAATAAAAGAAATATATTCTTTGGGAATGGTTTTTCTTTGACGAGATTATTTACGTTTATTGGATTTCAAAGAAAATATTATTCTGAGTTGTCGTTTTCAGATGCCAGTTTAATTCGTTTTTTGCTCATCTTATATTTTCCTTTATGAGCTTTCAAATATTTTTTTCAAATCTTTATTCCTTCCAATTTCATTTCACTAATAAATATAAAACAAAAATAATATTTGCAAGATCACTCAAGTATATATGAAACCTAAAAAAACTATTTACTGACATCAATTGAAAGCTGGAATCATTATTTTCCAACGTCATTGAATGAGCTGAAATCAAAATTAAATAAAAATAAGCTACTAAATACTTTAAAATAACACGTTCGGTCCATAAAATAATGTCTATCTTTTAAGTATTAAGCAGTCAGTTCATTTTATTGCCAAATAAAAAACTTCATATGTATAATCTCAACTATATTTCAAAATTTAGAAATCGCTTCCACTTTTAAATACGTCAAAATGCACTTATTTTATATAATTTTCATTAAAGTCTGATTGACATTATCGCTTCGTGTATTTTTTACACAATACTCCCGACTATAAGAGCTTTTAAAAAACTGTAAGAGAACATTATACAACACTTCTCAATGAACATTTCCATTATTATTAAGTATTAGGTGTAGTGAAAAGTCCTGACGTTTTTATTAAATGAAACTAGAAGTGTTTTTTTTAGTATTTGTTTTTATTTTTATTTATAAAAAGTAGTCTCCCTGTCTATCTATAACCTTCTGCTACCTATTAGACAAGTCTTAAATCCATTTAGTAAAAAACTCTACTGATTTGGAATTAAAATAGTCGGAAATAACGTTTTTCACGTAATTTTTTGTTTGAAATTTTTTATGCCTAAAAGTTTTTTATGTTAAACTGAATAAATGGTAGTCCGATTGTGCTAGATCTGGTTAATAAGGTGGATGCAATAAAGTTCTCCAACCCAACTCCTGGATTTTTCCAAGATCATATTCGCCACATGAGGTCGCGTGTTTTCGTTTTGCAGTTTATCGTTGCGTCTATTCATCCTGCCCGGCAGGTTTCTTGTCAAAGCTGCACTTGTTTTGTTTAATTTGTCACAACATACTTGTGCCGTCATAGTTTCACCATATTTTAACACTTCATAATGAATTATTCCTTTGAAATCCCTCCAAACACAAAGTAAGAGTTTTTTTGGGTATAAACCAGTTCGAGGGGTCGGAATTGGTTGTTGTCGACGATTTAGATATTATTTTTTCTTCTATATATTCGTTTATAACACCCACTTTTAATCTCCGATAATCAGGCTTGGAAAAAATGGTCGTAAAGTGTGTTTTTTTTTGCAGCAATTGGCACGCGCTTAGTCGCTGCGCCTTGTTCCGATCGCTCAACGCGTGTGGCGCCCAAATTCCTACTTTTTGAATTTTTCCCAGCCTTTTCAGGTACTTGTTTTATGGACCATTTAGTACCGACTATTTTGGACAATTCCTTTTTTGTTAGCATAGGATTTTTTTCGATTTCAGCTATCAGGGCGACTTCATCCACTGTATAAGGTCGTCCACTTCGAGGGTAATTTTCAATGCCTAAATTGCCAGATTTATATTTTGTAAACCATCTTACCTACGGTCGTTTTCTCTTTTAAAAAACTGTTCGTGCACCATTCCCTTATTATTAAAGGGTTTTTCAACATAAATAATCTTTTTTTTTGTAAATATTATACAAATAAAACAAGTTGCCGGTAAAACACCCACTCATTTTTATTCATTTGGAAGTATTAATATTATATCTTATTGAGTGTGGAATATAACGTCGTTAAAATATCTTCCACGGCTTTGCTTGGTAGTACGTATTTGGGAGGTCAAATATTCAATAACTTTGTTGCATAAGTTTGACTAAAATTTTTGGATGACATTCGTTACGTTAATTTTGAAGGCGCCAATTGTGTGTGGCTTATTTTCGATGTGAATCGATTTAAAATTATCCTAAAGGAAGAAGTGTTGAGGCGTTAAATGCCTCCAAATAGCTCGTATGGAATGTTGATCAACGTTGTTACCTTATATGGTAATTTGCCATACTATACATA
Organism: Himalopsyche japonica; assembly: GCA_028555115.1. Lineage (NCBI taxonomy): Eukaryota > Metazoa > Arthropoda > Insecta > Trichoptera > Rhyacophilidae > Himalopsyche > Himalopsyche japonica. Next base: position 89,266 of record JAHFWJ010000844.1, on the reverse strand, counting down.
ATAATTCACAACAAATTTGACAGATGTTTATTTATCAACATGGCTATTATATCCTTACAAATCAAGCAAGCCTATCGATATACCCTTAAGTAGCTTTAAGAAAATTCATAATAGAAAGCTTTTGCTAAAAGTTGATCCCGATTATTATTGTAGTCAATTTTAAAATTCTCAATCAATAGTGCTTTTGTTATTAACAGAGCTTTCCACAGCAAAGTCATGATTTTTAGTTTGCTCGGGTTTTAACAGCCCCCCATGCACACATATTTCACGCGTCATATAAGTTTACGACCCCTCACGTCCACCGAGAGAACTTTTCTGCGATAATGTTTCTTTGTGAAGCGAGCAACGACGAGGTGGATCTGGAAGAATGTTTTACTATAAAATATACACTTTTAAAGTGAGCTTTCAACGTAATTTAGCCCTCTCATAAAAATGACACTCAAACGTTTCTAGCAACGACATAGATTTGAAATAATAACATAACGAAAAAAAATCGACATGGCTTAACGAATTTTTTGGCGATATTTATAATTTAAGTAATTGAGACCCCAATATAAGACTTTAAATAAATTTAATTATCGTATCCGATATAAATTATAAACATTAAAATCTTCTCAAAGAAACTGTAAACAAAGTAACTTGAGAAACACTCAGTTAATATTATACCATTACGTCCAACTAAAGCTTAGTGGTTTAATTGATAAAACAGAAATACTATTTAAAAATGTAATAAAATATAAGACCTAAAATTAAATCCGCTTTTAATGTGTTAAATGCTACTTATTGCACGAAAGATTGTAATGATTATGAAGAAACTTTTCCATCTGTTAATCCAGCACGTGAATATTTCAGAATTGTTTCTTAATGTTTTATATTTTTCTTGAATAATGAAAATATAATATTTAATTTGAAATGATTTTTGACTACAGATAAGTAAATAATATAATAATTTTTATAAATCTTTTTATTTTCCAACTGGTCAGCATCATTTGATATATTTTGTATTAGTTTTTGAACCATACGTTCCTGGTAATTATTAGCTCTTTATTTATATTTAAAATCTTATTTCAAACTGACGTTGATCATAGAATTATATAAGTGTGGAAATAATAACATAAAGTGTGTATGTAAACCATATTTCTGTTCAAGAAGTTTTAAAGAATATCTATTTCGACATAAATGGACTCTGATTATTTTAAGCTTTATATTGAAACTAAAAATATATCTCTGAAAACCTTAAAATAATTGCTCGACATCTTTGCGTCATTCTTCCTACTTCTGTATCATTCTTTCAGCAAACAGCTCAACGAGATTTCTTCTTTACGAGACGAGATAAAAATCTTTTACAGGTGATAAAATCGTCAATACTTAATCAGACTAACAATCTTATTGCCAAATTATAAGAGGCCACAAACTCTTCTTTATAACCTAAATGAAACGTTACACTATCGCATTTTTATAATCAATTCTCTTGTTGCCAAAATTCGATACACCGTATTTCAATACTAAATTAAAGATTGTCAAGTCTTAACGATCCAAATTCACTATTTTATTTGACACACTTTAATGATGCTTATTGCCATTTCTCGGTGAAAAGGCATAAAATAATACAAACGCAATTTTTGGTTCTATTTCCACAACTTTTAATATTGAAAATTAGGAACGGTTTCGCTCATCGTGAGCATTATTAAATGATGAGAAAATTTTTAATTGTTCAAACTTTGTACAATTTCACACATTTTGTCACTAAAAACCCTGAGCTTTCTTCTCGGCATCGTCAGGTATTCTATCACACAGATCCAATAGAATTGATACAAAATTAAATTGTATTAACGCTAAATAATTTTAATGAGTATTCATGAAAGGAAAATGCAATTGGAAAATTTTGTACTTAGAAATACCTACTTATTTCAAATTGACAGGTAATGATAGGAATTAAACATCAGTTGACGTAATATAGAAATTTAATTTATGAGTTTTCTCGAGTTATTGAACTAATCTCACGTAAGGGATCTAACAAATGCGAATTGGGAAGATTAACCTGGTCGTTGACCTGATATATTATAATTTATGATATCGATTGAAGATGCTTGGTGGAATTTCAATATTAAATTTGAATTGTTACAATTTTGTACGATTCCACATGTTTTGTCACAAACGATCGGGGTTTCCCCCTCGGCATCTTCAGACATTCCATCACACGGATGCAACAGAACTGACTTCTCAAAACTGACTGAGAACTGTCACAAACTGTACAAAATTGTAACAATTCAAATTGAATTTAATTGACCTCTGTTTATTTTTAAATTTCCTAGACAAAATAATTTTTGATCCCCCATGTTACGACGTACTTATTGAACACCTTCATTCGCGTTAAATGAATGAATGAAATGTTTTTTTCCGACAGTAAATGGTAAGAAAATGTTAAGGTATATTTACCTAACCTAAAAACAGCTATATTCTGAAATTCCATATCTAATTCCATTTGCTATATATAAATATATATTATTTTTGATAGTTTTTTGACATTACGAAATTGTCTAAGCGCTATATCCTTAGAGATTTAAAGCGTGATTGAATTTATGTTATAACTCCGATTCTTTTTAATATTCAGACATAACTAAGTAAGATTCTAGTTTCACTTTAGAAGAGATAGATTATTAATATTTACGTAGACATAAAATCAGCGTTTATGTAAATATCTATGTGGTTATTTTGAAGAAATTCATTTTGAATATAAATAAAAATTGATAGATTTGTATAACCAGATGTGACTAGTGATTCGCTTTCTTGCAAAGCAGATTATAGATTACTGATTATATTAGCAATGAATAAATAACCTACCGTTACAGTTAGTGTAACGATGCTTCTCAAAGAAAAAAAGTATTTGTCACATCAAGGAAGTCAACAAGTGAAATAACAAAATAATCAATTTGAACTTATATGAACTATTTTCAGTTCTATTCAATAACTGTTTTTCAATATTTTAAGGTTGAATGTGTGACCAAAATATGTTTCTAGAGATATTTTTTCATCCACCACTTTTTTCTATATCTGAAAAACCACTTCTCCAAATAACGCAACGCGGGAATAATAACATGCACAGATACTCATAGAAAAAAGTATAGCACAAGGATCGTTATTGAAGGAAGGAAAGTCCCAGAAGGATTTGAAATAAGCAATAACCTTTTTCTTTTGTAAATGGCTTTCTTTGAAAAGAGTTTTTATTTGTTTTTACGTGTTTTTGGGGATTTCTGTGGTGTCTTCATCATAATAACGTCATACGTTTCTTTAAACGAATTTAATCATTAATTAATTAATAATTAATAAGTTTTCTTCCAGTTCTACGTTGGCATTATATAATATAAGATATTAATATTTTAATAAAAAATGGTCCAATATAAGGTTTATATTCTCGGAATTCACATTAATTACCATTTTATTCTTGAAAAGCTGGTATTATGTCATTATTAACCTTTGAAAATTAAATTTATTTTATATAACACATTTTATCTACCAGTTATTTTTAAATTGTATTTTATTGATTAAAATAAAATGGTTTTTATCCAAGAAGTTAGTGTTGAAATAATTATTATTGCTTTCGAATCAGTTTTCATCCACAATTCACTTGCTAAGTAACCAGAATAAATATTACCTTATACAATATTAAAAAAAACACCGCTATGAAAAATATTCAAATGCTTTTATATCCACAAAATATTAACTGTTTAATTTTATGATCGGTTATTTATTTTAAATTGTTCATTTCAAATATTACACTCACAAAATTCAATATTGGAAGCGTCATTGCTTAATTTATAATATTAACTGAAGATGCTTGATGAAATTTCAACATCAAATATTAAATGTCAAAACATTGTATGATTCCACGTGTTTCGTCACTTTTGAACTGAGTTTTGCCTCTCAGCATCGTCAGGGAATCTTATCAATTAATATAGTCATTCAGTCAGTTCTACTACATCCATGTGATAGAATGCCTTAAAATACAGAATAGTTGAACCCGACTCATCAGTGACAAAAAATGTTAAATCGTAAAAACTTTCAACAGTTCGAATTCGCCGTTATTTTTTTTTTCGAATACTTATTCATTGCTTTCGCCACTCTTATGTACATTTTTGATCGTAATTTTAAATATATTCGACCGGTCTGTTAACACTGTTAAGCTTTATCTGTGAAATTAATAAAGGGTTTTTAGTTTATGATTATATAATATATTGTTAATTAACTCATGTTTTTAGTCGAAGACGATAAAATTTATGATGTTATTTATTTATAATAATTTCTACGAGTTGCTGTACAAAGAATACGAAAATTTTAAACGAAGTATCAATCCAAAATATCAACTCTCTATTTTAAATCTTCCAAAAATATGTCAAAGTTTCAATAACTGCTTGACAATCGCTTTTAAGTTGTTGTCGGTCACTTCTTGATAGAAAGGCGTGTTATTTTAAATAATAAAAACACATTTTTAGTTCTTATTTCCATAACATTTTTTGATCAAGACTGGTTTCACTCATCGCGAGCATTAAAAGATATTCTTCATTAAAAAAATATTGTTTTTATGTTTCATTATGGTCTGCCCAAAAATCTCTAAGATCTCTTCAGATTTATCTATGTCCAAAAAACAAAACTTTACAATGCAGTATTTTATTTTCTTGCAGAACAAGGATCCTTGACAATAGTCAGAAGGTCGAGCGGAAAACGGCTTGGGAGAGCACCATCATCACCAGGTTGCATCTCCGCCCCATCAGATCTGGTTTTGGACCAGGTGGATCTTGCTACTGATAATCTACCTCCAGTGGATACGCCAGATGCTTGCGATAAAGCTGCACTAAGGTATTCATTTTATTTTTAATACATAAGTAAGAATCAAATTTTATATATCCCAAGATTATCCAACAGGTGGAATGTGACTATGTTCACGATTATAATTCAATTAAGTTTTAATTTTCGTCCCTAAGGAAAAATATCGATAAGCAGAGATAATGGCGTCAATTTAAAATAACAAAGTAAAGAATTTTTTAGTAATTTCTGTATTAGAGACGTATCAATACTTCCCATTGATTAGTAAAATTTACTTTCTCTTAACTATTCTGGCGTTCAAAAGAATTTTTAACGCTTATAGTAAAACATACATGGGAAAATTTTTTTTTGGCTAATACGATGTCAAAATGAGAATTTTGAGCTTAATGCAATATTTTTTAATAAATAAAACAAAATCTTCAGTATTGTTTCTATAATTTTATAATTAAAAGACAAAGACCGATTTTGCTCATTGCGAACATATCAACTGCTTCATACATATTTTAAGTATAATGTCTTTCCACTAAAAATTTACAGTCAAAAAGTTTATCGAATTGATTGATGTGATAAAAAAGTATGTAGTTTTGTGTTGCTCTACAAATACATATCGCAAAACATTTTAAAGATTCCGTATTTTGTATTATTTCATTCGTTCAAATACAGCATTATGATTGTAAAAACTTTTCAAAAAAAAAACTTTGCAAAAGCAGAAAACCATAAACGACATTCATTTCAAATTTGAATGATACAAACCACTTAGAGATGATTAAAGTATACAATGACGAGCGAGACGAAAAATTACTTTCACTTAAAACCTTCTGTGATTGTAGGCTTTGCTTAATTCTTTGCAAATTTTCTTATTTGAATATTTCAAGGCAAGAAATCTTTTGATATAAATAATTTATTTAAATAAAAATTCAAAATTTATGAAAGCGTATTTTCAATACAGTTAAGTATATGAAATATAAGTTTTGCGATGAATTTTGAAGATGTTTAGTGTCGTAGCAAGAATAATTCAAAATAATGTAACTGTTTAAAAACACTAAATAATTTATATAAATCACATTTTGACAAAACACTACTAACAACGCAAATAAATAAAGGATCTTTTGTGTAACATTGTATATCATTTTTTACAAAAAAAAACAAGGTTTTTAGACAAAAACTTTTTTAAGCTTTATCGTTCAGATAAGCTACCGTCAAGTAAAGGACCTTTACTGTGATATGGTGATTGAATTCTATAACGTTTATTATTAAACAGTTATACCCTAATTACAACTTGGTAATTAGGATTATTAAAATTAAAAGTATAAACTATCTACGAGAATAGACAGAATATAATTGAAAAGTTAGAGAACGAGTGATATAATTTAAACAAAGATTTCTTCTATCGGTATTAAGCTCTTTAAGAACCGTAAATTAAAACCCGGAAACGGAAAGTCGGAAAAAAATTAGGAGTAATTACGTGAGCTTTTTGTCATCGATTTAATGATGACCGAACAATGGACTGCAATAATTTTTGTGTGTATCGTTTTTCAAAAGTTTTTTTACGGGGGGGTGGTGGATTACTTTTTTAAGCTGAGGGCTCTGTAACAAGGAAAAGTTGAGGAAGCACTGGTATATGCTACCCTCTGTAAAAATAACTGCCAATATAATAAATTTAGAGGATATTGGGTCTTTTTACCTCTTTTTTGATCTTAATGATACCCAATAAACCATACTTGAAATGGTTCTGAAAATAGCATAGAGCCGAAATAACTATTAACTAAACCATAAAGTTCATGAAGAAGTTAATACCATAATAATGTACTGAATAAAAATGATATTTTATTAGGAAAATAAATATTTTTTTAAATTAATATTCTGCCTCAATTTGTTGTAATGGACTTACAGACAATTGTGTACAGAAATGTATAATTATTTTTTATTTACATTAAATTAAATGCTACATATCAATTATAGTAGTTCGGATCCTCTTGAATTTTAATATTCCATTTGAAGTCCTTTTTAGAGGAGAAACATGGTTAACAAAAATGCAAAACAGTTTTTTTCGTTAGTGACATTGTGAACGTTTTATGGCTCAAAAGCAATGAAGGGCAAAAGGGTTATTTTTGTGTTTAAACATTTAAGCTTGTCCTAAATAAACAGAGAACTCGAGTCAAAATGTCACGGTGTAACTTTGCATAAATGTGTGGAATATATATATTCAAAAGATGCAAGAGTGTTGTAATGATCTTTTTACACATACAGCTCTACTATATATTTTGCTTTAATGATATTGTTTTTGTTTTCGATCAATTCGTACAGTCAGTTAAGAATAAGTACACTGCTATCATTTAGACCGCTTACGCCGAAAAATTAATTTGTTTTTTGAAGTAATACGCCTTGGTAGTAAAATGACGAAATAATTTAAATTGTGTAAATGTTTTATGTTTGATAATTTAAAAGCATTTAAAAAATCGAAATTCAAAGGTCATAAAAGATGTATTTCAATCATTGAGTGACAGATCATAAACAGTTTTTTACAGTAACACAGACACAAAGTAAAACAGTATTTTTTTTTTTTTTAATAATAAAAACACATTTTTTAGTACTAGTTTCCACAATATATTTTTTGATCAGGACCGGTTTCGCTCATCGCGAGCATTATCAACTGATTTCTGATTTGAACCTCGCAGTTGATAATGCTCGCGATGAGTGAAACCGGAAAATAATTTTGTAGAACTAAAATACATTGCTAATTTTTCACCGTGTTATAATGGAGTTCTACCAAGTGAATGCCAATTCAATCAATACAATATGTCACATCATACAGGAAATATATAACAATATGTAACAAATTACATGTTACATTTAAAATATTATGCCTAACTACCTCCCAATGTTTTATTTGTTATAATAGTACAGATATGGGCACACAGTCGGTCAACGAAAGCCATATTGTATATTTAAATACATTATGTATGTATTAAGTATTTTTAAAAAATGCTTAGTATTATTTCCACAATATATTTTACTATCAGAACCGGTTTCGCTCATCGCGAGCATTATAAACTGATAGAAGCGAATAACAAACGAGCCAATTTATATAAAGCTTTGAGTTAAAAATATTATAAATAGGGTTGTTTGTAATTCATCAGTAGATAATGTTCACGATAAGCGAAACTGGTTCTGATCATCAAATATATTGCGGAAATAGTACTAAAGACGTGATTTATTATTTAAAATATCATGCTTTTCCATCAAGAAGTGACAGTTAACAGCTAATTAGTATTATTCATATTTAAAAACCATTGTCACCTTCTCACATACTATCAAACACAAAAATTCAAAGTTTTATTACATTCGTTACTAGTACTGTATAAAGAAGGTAAAAAATAATTGGTTTAAAATTTATTGAAAAATATAATAAAATAATTGGTTTTATAGTTTTTAGCTAAATTTATGTAATTTTATGTCAAATTCAATGAACGGCGTGCAGAAAATCTATCAAACATTCGCTTGTAAAACGTGTTTTAATTTTACAAACATCTTAGAGAGATAAGCATATTTTTTTAAATGAAAATGGAGAATAGTCATAGAAAGAAAATACCGGTTAAAAGACAGTCGCACTTGGCACAACAAATAGCCGCATATGACTCTCGGAATCTCATTTCCCAACGTCTGTCAAAGCATATAAATAGCTTTAAAAAAATCATTATTTCTATGTCATGTTTAATAATTAATATAATTGCTTTTTTATTTCAGGTTACGATGCCTTTTGCGTCAGCTTCATCGCGGTGAAATACCTGCGGAAGTTCTACAAAAGAACCTCAATTATGCCGCAAGAGTTCTAGAAGCCGTTTTTATAGACGAAACTAAGTAAGTTCTATTTCAATTTAAATGTATACATGAAATAAAAATAATTCTCCATAATGAAAGCCTTACATGATGATATACTAACATTTTTTTCAGGTTTTTGCCAAATTGTTTTATATATCTCGTAAAATTCATAAAAATAGATTAATGCTTTTTGGATAGTAATATATTATAATAAAATAAATTCTCAAGAATTTTTCTTTTAAGGCATCATATCATCTCTCAGGAATATATTTAATTGAATTGTTGAAAAATCTTTCTCGTCTGCAAATAATACATGTTTGCTTGGAAAACAAATAAATTTCATTATTCGCTTTATTTGCAAACGTAATAGTAGAATCAACAAATAAAAAACAAAGCACAAAGGTAAAAAAAAAGAAGACGATATCATGTTATGACATCTTCAATTTAACATTGAAATTTAATATCTGTTTCCATACATAAATATATGTGTTGACAGCTGTGTATGCCTTCTGCCATCTGTTGTGAAATACCTGGAACTAATCGAAGAGTCAGAGCTAATTGGTTCAAGTGGCCCAAAGAATTTTGGCCTCTTCCATTACCCTGTTATCCGCGAACGCTTGAATCCCCCGCATTTGAAAAAGAAATCTTTTCTTCATCTGTATTGTTATTTTCAGCGAATTTCTCGAGGACAATCACTGCTTTTTTAATAATATTTTCAAAAGATATTTCTTTTAATGAATTCTAAATTAACGTCGTAACACGATATTGTTGTAGATATTACATATGTATATATTTTTTCATTGAATTAAAAATCTATTTTCAATATTTATGCTATTGATTCGTATAATTATTATGATGTTATAAACATAATACTAATTTTACATTCAAAAAAAAATAATTATTTTTTTCAAAAATTAATTTTTCAATAAATAAAATTAATTTGATACAAACGTTTTCGTAACAGTTTGTCGTTCTGTTAATGTATATTTTTTGCATGAATTTTGGTTTGCTGGCGGCCATTTCGAGTGGTTCGTCAGAAGTATGTAATCTCATTTGCTAAAAATGTGGCATGGAAAAGATCTTTTTCCCAAAACTTTCCCTCAAGTGTTATTGCTGTGAATAACAGGGACAGGGATGGGGCGGGGGAGGGGGAAGGATCGGGTCCAGCGGAAAGCGGAGCGGCAGAGCACCGTCCCGCGGCGGCGACTGTCGCAGTGCAGAAACGAAGACTTAGGACCCCCGTCTGGGCAAGGTCTCCGCCAAAAACACTACCAGTTACCTCCTTTACCAACCGATCTTTGCGATACCAGCCCTTGCAATGTCGCATCTTCATGCCATTATTATTTATTTTATACGAGAGTCTCGCCCCACGACGAATCTCGCCTGAGATTTGCATAACATAGGTATACGAAGAGAATGCTGCCAGGACTTTGAAGATATTGAAAAAGTTTTCACTTTCTCTTCAAAACTTTTACCATCCAGTCGAGTCGACATTACTTTTTTTTTGTTTATCTACTAGCACGTTTCTCTATCGAATATATTATATTATACCGTCATTGAAAGCTTTCTTAACATATCTTCGAATTCCCATCACTGTGATGTATATTATATTTAGTCGACACTGTTCCTTGGCCTCAAAACTGATTTTTCATATTTATTTCATTCGAGTAGTCTTCTCATTGTCTTAGGAACTTTAGTAAACATGATTACACTAAGCTGGACGAGATCGTTATTGTGGAGATCGAGTTTGAGACATCTTGTCGTAGATTGCCAACTATTCTTCTTTCTATAACTTCTATTTTACGTGACTAATGCAAGAATTTTCGCTAAATTTTATTTCACTTATTTTTAATTTCATCTGTCAGCTCTTCGTAAAGCATGATTTCGATATACTGTTATTTTGTCATAATGTTATATGTTTCTTTATTTGTACAGTTTTTGTCTACATGACTGGGTTTGGTTGTTATTACTATCTAAATAATTTTCGCTGATAAGAACATTACTCCAACTCTTCTCATCAGACCTGATATGCTCGATGTTCCTGCCTTTCTGAAGAGTTAGCTTCTCAGCATGGGTTATTGATTAAAACGCTGCACTATTCAATATTTTAGGAATACTTAAATACTTAGGTTACACTTATAAAATTTCTTCATACATTAGCACACTTTTATTACTTACTGCAAGAAGATTTTAATTAACTAGATTCTTTATCAACTAAGATAAACAATAGAAATAGATGTGTTAGAAAACAATCAAATATTAATTTAAAAAAAACACCCGATCAAGTATACTTTTAGTTAAATTATAATAAAGGTGACTTTAAAGTTTATATTTATTACCAGCAAAAATTGTTGAAAATGTATCTAAAATATATGGCTAATAATGTTTTTAAGCATTTCAATTGTACACTTTTGTTTACGATAGAATTAATACAACAAAATACTATACGAACATTTTTGTTCAATCTATACATTTTCATCAATTTTACTTGCTAAATAACTAATTAAATTATGCAAACTTGAAAATATTTATCTAGAGGGTTTAAATAGAATTTTAGATTTAGTATCGTATATATTATAACAGCCAAATTATATAAAATATAACAAAAGCTAAAATATTTTACAGTTAAAAATAAAAAGCTTACATCTTCAAATCAACACTCAAATCACCATTCTTTTCTATCAGTAAATCACAAAAAGGATCACAAAATAAACAAAACACAAAATATAAATTTTTCTTATCAATAAAATTAATCATGAATACATGAACATTTTCCTAGCATTTTGAGCCTGAATACGTTATCAATGCATTTCCGTATATATGTGTACCATTTAAATTGATTTTGTTCTATCAACAAACAAAATACATCTTGTAGACCCATAGGGAAAAATCAATAAGAGAATTTTAAATGTAACAACTTTTGTTTATGGAACAACCTAAATTTAAAATTAGTTTTATATGTGGTATAATTCTTTATCATCTTTGAAATTTTAAATTTCTGCATTATTTGAATAAATTAATACGTGCAGTTAAAATCGATGAAATGTTTTTCTCAAAAAAAAATATAATATAATTAATAAACAGACCATATTTTTATTGTTTAAAATTGTTTTAGCAAAGCAAACAAACTTTTTAAATTGTCAGAGACAATTTTAGTATTATGTTGTAGTTTTTTTAGTTGATTTTGCTTATCTTGTCAATGGATATTTGGAAATTTCATCTGCAACTGGGATATACGAAGAAAAAAAAATGATGACGCTAAAGTAAACGATCGTATTTATAATTGATTCATATGATTGAAATTATGTCACAAAATAATGAAGTCATTTTTGTTTATTTTTTTATGGTGAAACAGTCATATCTTCTTGTGGATAAAACTCAAGGTTTTTTGGCTTTCATTGAGATTCTCAAATACAGATATATCCCCGATTCAAGCTTTTTAGTCTCTTTCAATATTAACAATATTGTTTTGTCAAATACAGTTTGTCTTAATATATACAACAAAAATTGCAAACATTGCTATTTATACAATATTTTGATATTACTTACTTACTGTAAAAAACGGACATGTTAATATTAAAAAAAAACAATTTACAGGCATTACAATATATTTTTAAATCAAATATAACAGTTATTAAATGTAGCGTTTTTAGCCTATTAGTGAAAATGTTAAATGTTAAATATTAAAGAAAATTTAAGTTTAAACAGTATAATAATTAATATGGCTCGCGATGAACTATAACTAGTCTTGGCCATAAAAAAAGTACTTAAAAATGGCCGCTCCATCAAAAAGTGACAGTTACACATTAAAAAAGATACGATATGAATATTTATTTTACGTCAAACATAGCGCACATAAAGAGAGTTTCAAAGATGAAATAGAGTTAACCCACCATTATACAATATCACAAAGGACATTACTTATTGTTACAAATATCATACTATATGTGTTCACAGTGTTAATTGTCATAATATATTTACTGTTGTCCTCACCAGATCATAATATTTGATACGCCATTTTGGTTGGTATTTGTAGACCGGTGGTGCCGCGACAGCAGTCGGCCCCGTCCCTCGTCTTTAGGTGTGTCAATGTTAACGAGAGTCCCACTTGGACACCGCTTGTATTTTTGTTTTTGTTTGTTTTTATCTAACATAAAAAGAGGTAGAGATTAATTATATTGTAAGCAACGTTATACACATTAGTATTTAAAAATAATCAATCATCAGTTCAGACATAAGTATTAAATTATTTTAAACAGATAAACTTGGCAGACTTTCTTTTCCACCCCCTTGACAATGGTCTCTAAGCTTTGTCGAATCATCTAACCCTTAAAATAATATTAAAATAACCCTTCAAATTTTCGATTCTGTTGATATTTCGATAAGTTATTTCCTTACTTCCATTAATAATTCTTCTGAATTCTGAGTGCTAGTATACTAATGAATTTATTAAATTTTGACTCTCGAATTTTTATTTTGGCTCGCCAACCCCCCTGAGAGGTTCCGCGGAGCAAAGTTTAAAAATCACCAGCCTATAACACTGTATAAACAGTATTCATAACTATTTTCTATCACAGCGTTGTTATTCGTTCACAAAAATCACAAAACAATTACAGGAGCTTCACGGTCAGAAAAACGGCTTTTATTGCGACTTAGAAATATCTTATTCGTCCTGAACAATATTTCGTTCGTACACATTTCTAATAGTAATGTGCGTAATCATGAATATGTCATAAACAATCGTACATTAATTTTGGCGCGGCACTGTTATACTTTTGCAATCAAAGTCTGTTTTTTTGGATGACAAAAAACTTTTAGATTAGACTAAAGATAAAATGGAAGAAAATACTTATAAAATTACTGGATGATGTCTTAATCTTTTTTGTTGTTCTTTTTTTACCAAATTAATCCCGTGAAAAGAATGATATTAGCGAAGGCCCAAATTGATTTTTTTATTGTTAATAACGAAATCGTTTTACAAGTGTTACAATGCTTATGTGTATTTATCAGCTATTAAGATAATTCTTTATGTATAATATAATAGCATAAAACTTATTTTCTTTCGCAGATTTGCTTATCATTATCTGTAACTAATTTTGGTTTTTCAAATAATTAAATATAAGCTTTAGCCTTACAATATACATCTAATTCATATTCACCTATTATGAATCATAAATTAATAAAACATTATTCTCAGAAATGACAATGAAAATTTTAATACATATATATTGTAAAACATGGTACGTTAAAACATTGATAAGTAATTAGTAAAATTCATCATCCAAATTTTTGATTTCTTTTAAAATCTTTACTAAAAGAGCACATTCGTGTAAATGTTATTTGCGTAATATTTTAAGCGAAATATCAATTTCTAGCCAAATTGTTAGAAATATTTGAATTCCAAAGTTTAACTATTGTCTGAAATATTTAACACTTTATTTTTATTGTCAGTTTAATTATCAATGTTCTACTTTTTGCCAATTTGCTATATCATTTAAAAAGTAATTGAAGGTATTTAAAATGGTTTTATAAATCAAAAATCATCGTTCTAGTGACGTTATGGATATTTCAAACCATGTCAATATTTTTTTTATATGCTGGCAACATAATTGTTTTTATAAGGAATATATATCAGAAATTTGAATGATTTACTTCAATTGCATTTATCGCGTTAAAATTCAACCGGTTATTGCAGTAACATTTGAAAAACTATTTTTTTAGTCACTTCACGGAAGCAATTTAATATGATATTAAACTAAAAATACGTTAATCCCAATAACATTCAAATGTAGATACATTTTTTATTTCAAGATATAGCCACATGTTTTTCTTTTATTCAATTAAAAAAAATTGTCGTTGATAATTTACCATGTTTAATGTTGATCTAACTACAAAAATATTCGTGGAAACCACTGTTGATGAAAATTTCATTTACAAGCTCAAAAGGTTTCATTTCAAAAGTATAGTTACACTAATACACTACGTCTGTGTTTAACGTTGCTTACATGCTTTTGAAATTATCAATTTCTGGTTTTATATCCGCTATGCTTTGTACTGTAATTGCATGGCAGGAAGAGTAAGGAAAAGTTTGATGTTTCTCATTTGCTGCTTTATAAAACAATGGAGAATTATAAAAATATGTTACCAAATTTATTCATAAAACATCTGAGCAAATATTTTCAGTCATTTTATATATTGTATATACTGAACTTTTTTGAGTAATATATACATTTTTTTTCAATTTCAATAAAGCGTTTTTACAATACTCCATTAACGTTTGCTTATGGAAATCATTAAGGGTCGGTGAAATCTGCCAACAATCGTATAATTATGATTTTTTGTTTTAGAAGTAATGATTTTAGTTGTACGATTACAACATCAAATAAATATCATATTGGTTTATAAAACAAATAAATATATTATTTGTGTTAGTCATCATATTAATTTCTGTATTATATTTAATATTTCTAATTCATTAGTATAATGTGTTTACTAATTGATTGTATTTTTTGTTTAAACTAAAAGTAACATGTCAATTCCATGAAATCTTTTAAGATTTATTTAATTAAACGCATGAACTGGATGAAGAGATTTGTAACTCTTGTTAACTTTAATTCGTAGAGTCAACGCTCTACGCCGTAGCAAACGTAGACCTTGGTTTACCGACCCTTTTTGTGTAATATATTTGTTAAGTTTTTGTATAACTATATTTTACATGAATCTGAGACTGGACATTTATATTTATTAAGCCAGGTATGTATAAAATCGTACAATCTTTTTATTATTCAAGTTTTTGATGTATATAATAAAAAATTACACTGTTACCATAAAAAAATCATATAGAAAGAATGCAGACAAGAAACGATATCATAAAAGCGAATTACTTAGAATATTCACGTGATTGAGGTTTTATAGATGATAATATTATTTATGCCACGCCACATACTATATTTTTAAATATTAATTAATTACAGGGTGTCTGTAAAAACCACGGTTGGTGATTAAAAAAAAAACATTTTTCTTCGCGTACAATCATAGCTCTTTAGTATATGTATTTTGACTTATGCAACGTGTGCTTTTGAAAATATTGGTTGGAATAGTAAATAAAACCACTGACGGTGTTGCATTAATATCACATTTAAATACTATTTCCTCAATTTAATATATTTATGATCAAGAGAGTTTCGCTCTTAGATAGCATTATCAACTGATGCAATACTAATAAAAATACATAGCTATTTATACAAAATTTCGAGTTAACAAGTAAAAGAGAGACAATACCAAAAGCTTAAGAAATGATCAAATAATTTTCGGGTAGTCTTAACTTAGCTTCGTTTTATCATCAAAAATTTAATGCGTTTGAATAAAAAGTGACAGTTAGCACCGTAAAAGTAACAATGAGTGATATTATGTACGCTTCAAAGGTGTTTTCATTAAAACAAATATTATTTGATCGAATAATTGTGGTTTTTACCTACATTCTTTATTAATACTATTGTGTCATTTGTGATATATATTACCAGAGTATTAAAACATTAATTTGAAAGTTAACATTTTAATCAGCCAAAATGTACTCGATACGACTTTTGACCTAGGTGTGTCTTATTAAAAATGCATCCAAATTAAATACTACGAGTTGAGGCATTTATGTCACATAACACTTTAAAATATAGAAAAAAATATTTATAATCATTTTGACATTAAAAAAGCTTACATTCTCTAACAATCGATATCTAATGGATTATACATAAAATACAATCCAATGTTTAAGCTAAGCGTATCTTTTAATGTAATCGGAATACTAAACATCCTCAAAGTAATTCCTACATTTAAAACACGTAAATAAAAATTTTCTCAAAGCTCAATTTTTATTCAAATTACTTTTTCTGCTTTTTAGACAAAGAGATTATTTTTGCTACCACAACAAGTCATTTTCGTTAAATATGGAACTTGATATTTTGGTTGGCAATTTTATTTTTATGGCAATAAAAATAACGTAAATATTTTTCAAATTATTATACTTTATTTTAAAGCTCAGAAGAATTTGTATTGTATCGCTGGATAATTTAATTTGACACTCACTTAGCTAAACATATTAGTGTAAATATAGCTCTTTGAAAACTCCTCGGCATTCTATTAGTGGTAAGACTAATAAACCTTATTGTTTATACTGGTTTGACGCAGCTTTTCCGTATCCACGTACAATCTACGAGACCACTAAGTATACAATATCACTAATCGACTCTCGTCTTGCGATTCGCTGTCGTAAACTTACCCCTTCATGACACGTACATGTTTCATTATAACAAATATTATTAAACTACGTTCTGCTTCCTTATTAAATGAACAAATATTTTACTCTACAGCCTTTTATTCAAATAAACTTTTATTGTAGTCTCAGCAAAAGCTTAATTGAAAATCACCGAGTATCAAAAATCAAATTGATGACATCATTTATCAACTTTTTACATTCTAAAAATGTTTTTAATATATTCACTTGTATGCAATGCAATGTGTTGATAAAGCTGCAGTAAATCTGGCAGAATAGATGGGAAAGTTTGGCTGGTTAGTTTAAAGCTATATTTGTAAAATAAATGCGGCAATATGCTTCAGGATGTTATTCGAATCCCGTAGGAATGTCCGGTTATAGATAACAAACATGAAAAATTAATCGAACTGATCTTTGATTAATCACAAAATATTCAAAAAGTTTACGTCATTTTATAAAAAGCGTACTTTTGTAAATATAAAAAAAATATTTTGACAATTATTGATCAAAACGAAAACTTCACTTTAAAGAGTTTTACTAGCATGTTTTCAGAAAATAATTGTTTTGTTTACTTTTAAAGATAATGCGGTTATTTATAGTTTTATAAAACAGATCGGCAGGAGTTGAAATTGTATATTTTTAACTAATTTACCCAATCAAAACAAGGTGTCCCACGGTGAAAAAATAGCAATGTATTTTAGTTCTACAATTTTTTTATAAGATATAGTTAATAGCTATTTCAGCTCACGCCACCGTCAGAACTATATTCAAACGTACGTTGGCTTATCTATATATAGCTGTGTAGAAAAAGTATACAATACATCTTCTCTTCTGTTTTAACGACTTAGCTTATTTCCTACAAGCAATAAAACAAAAACAAAAAAAATGTAAATGAAACTAAACAAGCGGCAATTTCAATAAGCTTAAATATTGAACGGAGATGGTTTATTGTGGAAAAGCATTAGCCCCTCGCAATGGTCTGAGGAGCGGCGACAGAATATTTGTTTGTTCGTGACTCATATTATTTTAACATATTATCCTTTTCTCATTGCAGAAGCCGAAAGGCGATACCCGGATTATGAGTGACAAAACATGTGTAAATGTACAAAGTTTTAAAAATTCTAATTTAATTTTGTCACCGTTAAATTTTATCTGTAATATAAAATACGTCCGTTCAATTAATGTCGCTTTTTATTATACTTTACAGAAAGTATTTTATGGACACCGATCGTTACGTTGTTTTTTTCTCATTAATTAATTTTATAAGTATGTTATAAAATTAAATATTGACAATAATATCGTGTTTCGAAATATAATCACCATGTATGGACAAATGCGAATTATTTTTGTTGTCAATTATTAAAGTGACGCCGCCTGTATTAATTAGAGAATGGCGTGATGCGCTTCCACACGCCACACACCAGTCCTTCCACTACCCTTCGCTTTTCTAATTACAAAACTTGATACTATACAATATTTATGAACTAACAACTTACAGTGACGGTCGTTATGAGAGCTTTTGTTCGGTGATAGAATAAACAAGAGTTCTTTTTTTTAATAATAAAAATTTTTAAATTCAAGAATAGTTAGTTAATAGTAAAATTATCGTATATTTTTTCTAATAATAAAACACACATTTCTACGTACTTATTTTCAAAATATATTTATGATCAATACCGTTTTCTCTCATCGCGAGCATTATCAAAATATGCTATGATTAAGTACTTAAAAATGTCAAATTTAATTTGCTAGAACTTTGTACGATTCCACATCTTTTGTCACTAACGACACGGGATTCGCCTTTCGGCATATTCAGGCATTTTATCACACGGATGCAACAGAACTGTCATAAAATAAACAGTTAGCATCGTATATATACTAAAGTTATTAATTAGCGTGTTATTATAAGAATGAAATCATTTTTAATCTTGACTGATTGAAATTATCTCCCGTAAGCGATTTAACGAGCAAAAATTTCGAAGTTACCTTGTTCATTCAGAATTAGTTGAGAACTTAATTGTGCCCTATTAATTAATTGTACATTGTATTGATACAATAGTTCTCCGACACATCAAATAAATACTTACTACCACATATTTACTGCTAAAAAAAGATCAAAGTGATTGCGTGCACGCGACAATGCCTTCAAATTATTATGACTTTATTCTTGGACACATTACAGGGAAAAATACCCACACAGTCACCACTACCAATCAAGTTAATAATAAACTTCCCGGAATAAGTAAAGAGAAACTCAGAGACGAGCGCATAACATAGTTTAAATAAATTTTAGTTCATATATAAGCAATTTATATTTTTGAAATAAGCTTTTTAATGAGATGATTTATCATAAGAATTATAAGAAGATTATCGTTTGTTTTAAATATGTAATAACAAAATTAAGCATGATAAATGCTTAATTTAACAATGGGTGTAAGCTTGAAAACGATAAATATATGAAAAGTTATTTTTTAAAGTCCTAAATTTTTACACTATTTTTAAATGGCTTAAGAATTCTTATTTAATATAAATATAATAGATCTGCAGTAAAACTTCGACTCCACGTTTTTTAATGGACCCTAAAAACGAAAAATGTGGGAAACAAGGAAACGGAAAAACTTCAAATAATAATAAAAAAAAGCATAAGCAAGTCAAATGTTTAATTTCCAAAAATGGAACTTTCTAAATATTAAAGAGTTTTGTAGAAGTTATATAATTAAATCTTATTTATTGAAATTATTGAACAGTGTTTTAAACGTCTTCTTCTGAAATTCTTTATTAATGAAAATCTCAAGAAATTTGAGCGAACTTTAATATATAAGTCATCATTCATATCTTTGGTTATTATATAATATAAGATTTAATATACCATAACAAATTGTATTGGATAGAAATAGTTATCTACCTAAACCGGTCAATCGGAATAATATTTGAGACGGTACCACAATATGTAGACGATAGATCGAGGAAGTCGATAAATCGGGGAACGGTTAATGCGAGATTTTTTAACATTGTTCTTATGAGTGTTGGTTGGATTAAAGAAATAACAATCCATCCGGCAAAACTTATTATACAAGAACGGTTGATCGAAGTTCAACTGTAATCATTTTAAAATATATATACTCTGTTTTTATTAATCCAAATAAATAAACGTCATATCGTAATATTCTAAACGCTGAAACTGCTCGCTATTAATTATTTATTACGGTAAAAATAGCAACGTATTTCGAAATACTCAGTTATTTTAGGACCTGTTATAAAAATAATAGTCTTTGTGGTTTTTTCTTTTTAAATCACATTTCAGTTGTTTAATAGACTATCTCGAATGCCAGTTGATAGAGATTCTAGTTTGTATTTTGACTGTGATACGCAAATATAACATATAAAAATTTGTATTAGGTGATATGTTGTAGGTCTTTTGATTCTGTTTTTACGAACTTAAATTTTAATATACTATATTTATTTTAATATATTCAAGATCTTTTCGACAGTCTAGTATTCTTTTTGTCATCTTTGGAAAGCTTTCGAAATATAAAAGCTTCGTTCATTTGTGCAAGTCTATCTTAAGCCATAAAAATAATGAAAGCATCTGACATGCTATGCGGGCTATAAACGAGAGCAAAAGAAAGATTAAACCTTAAAACTTCTAATACAATATCTAAAGAACTCTTTTGAATATTTGATCTGATATAGTTCATAGTCCATGACAAAGTTGAATAGATTTAATTTTCTCTTTGTTTGATATGTATTGTTATAAAGAATAGCTTTATGGGATTCATAACTTTGATACACTTACTGCAATAGTCGTGAAACTAAGATAAAAGCTTCATTAAATAGTACTGGTCATATTTATTATTCTAATTAACATTTAATATTATTCTAGCATACACTGTAAAGAAAGGCTACAGTCATAGCAAAGGGCTGTTAATGAAATTGATTTCATATTGTGCTTAAATTGGAATTTATTTATTGTTAAAAGATACATAGTTAAACCCTTAAAATATATATTAATACTGCGTCTCTTCAAATGTTTTCACTCCGATTGTTAAGAATATAAAATTACTTAAAAACTTTTGCCACTTCAATTACTTTCACTAGATATTATTTTGAGTATAAGATAATTAAAATGATTGATCAGAAACATTCCCTCAACATTTCATACATTTTATTTGATCTATGCGCGACGCAAATTTACAGTTTTCCTCTCAGTTATAGACCAGTATTTTACCAAAACTTATTAACATTCTAAATAATAAAAACACATGTTTAGTACTTATTTCCACAGTATATTTTTTGATCAGGATCCGTTTCACTCATCGCGAACATTATCAACTGATAGAATACGATTTACAAGCGAGTCTATTTATGGTAAAAAATTGAGTTAAAGATAGCAGATATACAAAGCTTTGGGTCCAAAAACTAAGAAACAATTAAAAGGATATCATATTATATTATATGAATACAAATAATGTAAAATTTATTTAAAAATCAAATATTACCAACCACTTATTAATGATATTCAAACATAATAAAGGTAAATAAATAATCCATTAAGAGCTCTGAACAAGTAACGAGTTGGGAATTTTTATAAATAAAATAATCTGCATCTAAATACTTAATAAAGAATAATGTATGACATTTTAATGGCAATCAATGGTTTTATTATTTAAAATGTCATGCCATTCGATAAAGAAGTGACAGTTTACACTTTAAAATTTACTTGTTAACATGTTTATCTGTAACATTTGATTAAAATTTAAAACGGTATTCCAAAGCTCTTTAATTAATAATTGTGCTTATGTTTTATAACTTTTACATGCAGATGACACTAAGGCTTCTTTGTACTTCTAAAAATAACTAGATTCAATGGCGTCATAAATGATCATTTTTTTATTGTTTTAACTCCCAAAGGGCTTGCGTGATTGGATTTATACATCTATTACAGCTATTATCAAGAAAAATTCAATTGTATTTCTTTTATTGATTACAAAGTAAGACTACAAACAGACTTAATTGTCTGTCCTTTAAGATATAGAAATGTACACTCCTCGCTTCAATTTCTTTGTCACTAAAATAATTTAGCCGACACGAACATTTCGACTTACAATTCTTTCAGTTATATTCAGATAACAGATGTGAAAACACGTGTATTAATTTCTTACATAAAAGATAGAACTGAAATTATTTTACAAGTAGAATATCCATACAAAACTTACATTTGAAAGCCTGCCACGCATGATTATGGAAAGACCAACTACGGGTTACAATTCAGTGGCATTTGATATTATCAATTTTATTATCAGGTACTACACCATTTTTACTATTTTTAATACACTTTGACATGTAAATATATTAGATAATGCATTTTGTGCACGGTTTACCACGATTTTGTTGTGTTTTTTAGCGTCATTTCTTGGTATTTCCTCTCAAAAGAAATAAATTATACATGTTAAATTATGTATTGACAAAACAACTCATTACCAACAAAAAATTAAAACATATGAACAGAAGAATTAACCGTTAAATTTTGCATACTTTTCACTTACGACCAGGGTCTAGCCTTTCGGCGTCTTCCGGTATTTTTGCTCAAGGATGCACTCGAATTCATAGTCAGTAAATATTTTATAAATTATTACATTAATAAAGATTAAATTTCAACAATAAATACGTCTTAAAGACAGATTAATATCATAATTAATTTGTAGAAGTGTTTATGATTTTTCTGAAATTATCTGATAAAAATTATTCAATATTTTTATTATCAGTTCAAATGCAAGTTCTCCTTATATAATTATGAATAGTATATTAAGTATACGAAATCAGTTCTATAATAGTTAGTAATGAAACACATTATTACATACCATTTTACATTATTCAGATCGTGAGCATTATTAGAAAACACAACACAAATTAATACATTTATATACGATTTTTTTTTAACAAACTATTATCAGGTGTAAAAATCAATCGAATCGGTTAAAAAATTAATTAAGAAGATAATTTACAGATAATCTATTTTATATAACTTAAACATATTTCGTATGATTACCATTGAATAATTTTCTTGAACTATTTGTTGTTATGACCGAAACTAGCCCCGATCTGGATTAAATAAAATTGTCGAAAAATTATTTAAAATTATGTTTTATAATTTATGAATCTCTTTTCCGTTTATAAGTAACATTTGTTATCACCTTAAATATTGTTGAAAGTTCAATCTTTGGAATAGAAACACTAAACATTGAGCATAGTCCGTCAACGATTATTTACATCCTTATAATTATTAAATCAGTTTTTGATAAAAAAAAAAAAATTCAAATATATACATTGATACAATTTATGGTATGCTTAACAATAAGATAGATAAATAAATAATATTTCTCGGTTTATAAAGAACTAGTTTACCATTTTTAAGCGTTCTAATTAAAGAAAATCGTTTACAAGACAAATATATTTTAAATGAAAAAGTCATGCTTAGCTTTTTGAAAATAAATTGTGCGATATCTTAACATGAATAGAGGACTAAATTAATTATTCATGAATATAAATGCTTACACAGCAGATGAATTGTATTAAAGATAACTGAAACTTTAATGTTCTAACTAAACTGATTGTTAATTTTCTCACCAGGTCTCTAAATTTCTGATGGTGACGTTAATGCTATCAATTTGTTAGAAGAAACATACCAACTAAATTTTCAGCAAAATTCTGAAAATTTACAGTTTTAAATGCTGCTCAGACTAATAAGGAATTTCACAATTTGTTTGGGGCCGGTTAATGATCACCAAAGAGGAAATATTCATGAAATACGTTTATGGTATGCAAAACATCTTCCATTACCAAACACACTTAGTGAATATTCAGTATCTAATTAATAAAACGATTCTTTAACTACTCTACATAAATAAACATAAATCGTTGGCTAAAATTCGTCAAACAAGCAATTTTATTTTTCTGGTGAAATTAAAATTTATTTAACTGAATTGCGTTTTATGTAAGATAAAATATTAAAATTTTTACTCACAAGAGAGAATTTTTTCCGATGTCTAGCGACTAGTGATTTACGATACTTGAATTGCTTCAATCTACAATGTTAACATTGCTGAAAAAAAAATACTTAACTTACTCAAATTAAAATTAAAATATGAATGGGTCATTTAATTATTTTATCAAAATTGTTGTTGTACAGAAACTCAAAACTGGTTTCAAACCTATATTATATTTTCATTATATATAACTCGTTCCTATTAGTTTAACCCTTTCGTTGCCGAAATCCGATACATCCGCATATACGACTCCTTTGTTTGCTTATGTTATATTTGCAGCACCCAAATGGTTGCAAATGTTGAATAAGTTATTTTTTCTTCAATCATGTTTTAACGATTAAAAAAAAATGTTTTTAAAAATACCAGTTTGGTTATCCTAGGTGACTTATATATTATTTAACTAGCAAGTAGTGTTCTGTAGAGAATATAACAGGTTGGTGGTATTTAGATGCATCTTTAATGCACATTTTCTTTGGTAGTTATTTTAAATGCCACCCAATAACACATTGTCATGGAACCTCAAAAATAAAAGGTAAGTAATTGTTTTTTTACAAATAAAGTATTGCCATTTTAAAAACCACTTTTTTATATTAATATAATATATTCAACACAATTTATTTGAACTATCTCACTTTACACAAAGATTTTACACCCTTATTAGTAAATTTTATATGCTCATTTTGTAATTCGTTTTAAGAAAAAAAAATCCTAATCTTGACGGTATTCTGTAAACTTTTATCACAAAAGCTATAAAAAGCACATAGTAAATTAATATATAGTATGTTTTATTACGTATGTCAGGCTCAATCTTCAATTGAGGAATATGTAATTTGCATTTCCTTCGAATTTTAAAAGTATACTATTCAATGTGAAAACTACATCGTGGGTCATCAATTTATGGATGTTTCGTTTTTATGTATTAAATATTACACATACTTAATGAATCGAGAGTTAATAGTATTAAAAGATGAAATATTTCCGGGTGTTTGATGAAAAATCTTACGTTACTTAAATTCTTAATCTTCTTATCTTATTAATACTGATTTTGAGATCACGTTGTCATTATCACAATGTTCTATTGGCGCATTTAAAGATGTGCTACATGCTACTCATTAAATGATAATCATTTTTTTCCGATACAAATCTTTTGTGAAATTTTTTAACACAGTCAATAGATTTCTCCTTTGAGACCAAAAGAGTTAAATTAGATTTTTCTCGCGTGACTTATTTTTTTTTTATTTTTAACATCAATCCGCTTCAGCAAAGTTTGATAATGACGGAAAATTGGAATATTTATTTGTCATTTTTGTTACATTGTAAAATTAATGCTTTCCACAAACAGTTAAATGTATTAATAACCTCTAAATTTAAGCTGTTTATATTGCAAATTGCGTAAAAAAATACTTGCATCAATATTTTAAGCAACATCAAACCATTTAAAAGTATTTATGAATTGATATAGTGTATAGTGATTGATTGCAAAAGGTTTCTCTACCACTGATTGGTCCTGTGGCTAAGATAGTCTTATAACCGTGAAATTTCAGTATTTAAAATTAAAAATTAAATACACTACCGTGAAACAGAAGTGAATTACGTGTTAACAATAAAAAAAAGAAGTTTTATAACATTTTTACTACTCCATCGAACCTTAAAAAGTGTCAATGTTTCAAATTAAAATTATCCCTAGGTTTTTGATGTCAACGAAGCTAAAGATAACATCCAATTTTGTCCGTGAACATCTTTGATAGACCCCAAGTTTTAAACTTAATTTATTTTCTTTCAAAATTTTGTGCGAAGATTAATGAATTAAATAATGATTAATGAATAGGAAGCTCATTCCATAAAAGCAATATTTCACCAAAAAAATCATTTTTTCGTTGGCTAGAAACAAGATAACAGTTTCATTGCATTTTATTTTTTTTTACGAACATCTCTGAAAATATTATATATACTGTATTTTTTTTTTGCAGTTAACACAAAACGTTTTGATATTTATTCATTTGAAATAAAAAGACATATTTATAATTCAAATGAAATGATTCAACGATTAAGTACTATTAAACAATTTTCATTGCTTACCTCTTTATGAGACTCATTCTGACAAGAAAAAATACAGTTTTGAACTTTATAATCCATATTATCAAACAAATTCAAATCTATGTGTCGGATGAAGATTTATACGTACATCATAATTAATACCTAACAGTAAACTGAAGTCAAAAAATATTTTTTTATAGTGTATATCATCATTTTTCTAAAAAACTAGATTTCTCTTTATAATGAGTATTTTCTGGTTTTAATAAATATTATTTAAAAATTTTAAAATAGGAAAACAAAAAAAAACACTTTTCTCAGTTGGATGTTTTTGTAGGAACAAAGGAAATTATTGTTATTTTACCTTATCAAAGATTTCACTACAGTAAATTATATTTAAATAAAAACAAAATCATTTACATCTGAAAATATAATACATTCAAATATTTCAAGTGCTTTTAATTGAAATCGTCGTATTATAATTTGATTTTTGAAACACACTTCTTTTTGTTTTCTTCATGTACTCAAATATTTTCTGTTGTAAAGAACTTCACGTATTTTAAGAACCCATAATTAGTTATGGGCTTTTTTATGACTGTATACCACACCTTGCTTCGTTGTATAAAACAGTTGAATATGCAAGTTCTTACCTTTACAATGAAGCTATCAACTTTTGAATGAAGCTTAAAAATATTTAATTTAAAATACGATGCGTTCTATATGAAAACTTTTCACGAAAATTTAAATAAAATATGTTTACAGCACTTTGAGGAGACTTTTAATCGTGTCATTATAAACAATGAGCTAGTAAACGGGCATGAAACAAAAATGAAAATTTACAGAGTTTTTAAACTTTATACATCTAATAATCTCGGAAGTTCAGACGTTATGTTACTCAAAACACACACACACAGATCAATTCCCTTCAAAGTTTCTTCGAAGTAGAATGCCGTAGGCTAGACGTTACTTTCCAAAACAATACGTAGCCTCTAGGTACTTACTTTAGCTTTATTTGAAAAACTTGTTGATACTTTACTGAAAAAAAAATAATTGTACATAAAATTTTGTTTATTTTTAAGAAAATCATTTTTGAATAGAAATATAACACAGTTAAATAATATACTTAATACTTTTACTTCACCAAATAAAATATTGCAGTAAAATAGTTTGAGATGTTGAATGAATATTTTATTGATCATAAAAACGCTTAAAACTTGTCCAAGTTTTTATAAACGTTAAATAATTTTTTTTATTTGTATTGTTAAATAGTTTCGAAAAGTATTCATAAGGATTTGTGAATATCAAAGTAAATCACTTTTACAACCATCTTATGACCGTCAAACAATAATAAATACATATTCTAATATACACTAAAAGCTCAAAATATAAAAACAACAATAACACATACATTGGGCAATAAATGATATATTATGAAATTGTTCTGTCTTAGTGTGTATCGTTAAATTCTTTCTGCTTGACAAAAGAACTCTTTTTAATTACTAAGGTTGTAAAAGAATTCTAATTTTGAAAAAAAACATTAATATTGTAGCGTTTCTTAGCTTTAAGTGCTACTTCCAACGGAAAACCGGTTTATGAATCAGGCCCAGCGTATCAATTTGACTTTGCGTTTTAGCAAAATTCAGTGTATTTGGTGCTTATGAAAACACGTGTAAATAAATAATTCAATTTGCAACTATTTTAATCTTTTCTTATATATCGTTTTGTATCCCATGAACCTCGTTAAAATAAAATTCAAATCAATACAAAAAATCAATATTAGAATATTCATCTGAAAGTTTACACTGAATTCGACACATTATTGTAAACCTAAAAGCTTACATTCGATCCTTAATAATACTGATAAACTTGACAAACGTCAATCTATTATAACCTTATACGCACTTTTTAGGTTATTCAACCGACCTTTAGATGCTTTTGAAATGTGACAAATATCTTAATAACCATCAGCGTTTCGGACGTTACAGAATAAACACCTTGACACACCATTACAACGGTACATTTAATATATAAGAGCAAATATTTACACAAAATACCCTTAGAGAATATCATTCAGAAAGAACAAATACACTTATTTTAATAAATTAATACATATAATGCAAACTATCTCCAAATATCATTCGGTTGAATGTGATTTAATTGAACGATATTACAACGTTCTTTTAAAATTACACGGTGGATATATTTATTGTAAAATAAAAGAGAATACTTTTTTACTACTGAAATAATATATCATTGATGCAGAAACTAATCAAATTTTGTTAATAGAAGATTTTCATAAATTAAAATTATTATTTTTAAAATAACAGAACAAAACGTCTCCAATAGAAAGTTTCATAAAATAAATTGAAAAATTATTCTATTTTACATAATTTTACAAAAGAAAAACATATTTAATTTTTGATAAATTGCGAGAAAATCTTTTGTTAGTTCAATAATTATAAAAATATAGTTTTTTATACTATAAATATTTACTAAGCAAATAACTTTCGTTTACCTCAAACCATCACATACTTTATTTATAAAAGCTGCTTGGCTTTGATTTATACAATGGAATATAGTTGTATCCGTGTTACCATAATGTTTCCGTGCGGCGTAGACGAAATTCGCTACGATATACGGCGTAGACACATATCAGATCCGTAGCATACATCTAAGCTATCTACGAGCATAACTTGTTTCTATGTTATTCATTTTAATGAGCTGTTTTAATGATAATAGAATTTATATTTGATTTGATGCATACGTTTATACAACGTCGTTTTTATCATGTAGACGTTTTTACTTTTAGGTCACATTTCTTTTGAAATAATAAATTGCTATGAATACCTAATATTAGTAATTTACTAAAATTTGCAACAATGATTTTTCAATGCGTCATGAACTGTTGTATACTTGGCATTTGTATTCAAGTTTAACATTTAAACAGAGAAAATCAGATTTTTGTTTTTTCTGACGATGTAATATTTTATTAAAGGAATCTTATTTTTCTCGTTAGTTTTCTTTTCTAATAGATTTATTTGTCTTTTCCCACCCTCATGGTGAAATAAAACAGGCGTCTAGCTGACGAAGACGACGAATTGAGCGAGGTACAGCCAGATGCCGTCCCTCCTGAAGTTCGGGAGTGGCTGGCGTCCACCTTCACCAGGCAACTTGCCACGGCCAGGCGCAAGGCTGATGAGAAGCCCAAGTTCAGGTCGGTGGCCCACGCCATCAGGGCGGGGATCTTTGTTGACCGCATCTACAGGCGCGTCTCCAACTCCGCCATGATGCAATTTCCACCAGACGTTGTCAAAGTGTTAAAGGTATGTGTTTTACACAATTCATATTTCAGAGTATATACATTTTCAGCTCCAAAAAAATAAAGATTTTATTGCAAAAATCATAAAAATTTCGACCAAATTAAATATTAAAAAGTATTTGAACACGATGTTTTTTTTCCAAAATTTTCTTTTTTTGCAATTGAATAATCAAAGTATTTCTTATTATGTGAGTTTTCTATGAAATTTGTAATATTCCTAGTTTGACAAGCTTTAGTGAAAAAAATTAATACAAGTAAACAAATCAAATTTTATTAATTGAATTGGCATTTACTTGGAAGAACTACATTATGTGAACACGGTGGAAAAAAATTATTTTAGTTCTACAATTTTTTTAAAGGATATAGTTGATAGCTATTTCAGCTCACGCCATTGTCAGAACCAGAATATTTCTGACGATGCATCGCCGCTTCTCAATCCATTACAAAGGTGTGATTCATTTCAGCAATAACCATCCAATAAACCATTTCCGTGCAATATGTAAGCTTATTGATATAGCCGCCTTCTTAGTTTCATTTACAATTTTTGAAAAATTTTAGTTTTATTGCTAGCAGGAAATAAGCAAGGTCTTTAAATCAGAAGAGAAGATGTATTGCGTACCTTTTCTACACAGCTATATACAGATAAGCAAATTTTCGTTTGAACATAGTTCTGACGATGGCGTGAACCGAAATAGCTATCAATTATATCTTATAAAAAAAGTTGTAGAACTAAAATACATTGCCATTTTTTCACTGTGTTAAATGAAATTTTTCTTCATAATTTACACTTGCAAAAACGCTCGGACACTATCTTATTATTTATGGGCGCTGTGTTAAAGTATATGTCGATCTTAGACTATCTTTGATATTGGTAATCAAATAAATATGAGTATCTTACAGTGGGTTTATGTAATAACAGATGTTTCTGGTAATCCTTTTTCAAGCTTAATATTTATCACTCTCTTTAGAATATCCTTCAGAAGAAGTAAGAGAAAAGTGACTTTTTTTACAATCATAATGTTTATGAAATCGTTACATTCAACAAATTACAAATTTTATATCTTTCACTATATAATATAAAACAAACATTTTCTGTAAACAATTTTCACAACGATCTAAGTGTGAAAGTAACTTCGTAATATTTTTTATTCGTAAACAGTTAACATTCAAAAAATACTCGATTTGTTTCTGTTTATAAATTGTATTCTGCTATATCACAATCTATTCGTGAGTTCGCGTAATTCATTTTGGAAGGGAAAATCAATCAACATTAATTTTCCCCTCGTTTTCAATCAAATCTGACATACGAAGCATCGATAATTTTCAATCAAGACTAACAAAATTATTTCATATGGATAAACTGAACATCATGTAGGTATCGATCTTCGCAAAATACTATTAGATTCTCGGTTACGTATGATTAATTTACCGTGATAAATACACCTTCATTGAATATTCAAAAATTAAAAACTGTAAATTTAGATGATCTGTTTTGATTAATAATATTCTGCATCAAATTTGAATTGTTACAACTTTGTACGATTCCACATGTGTTGTTACTAACGATCAGGGTTTCGCCTTTCGCCATCTTCGATTAATTATTAATATTTGTTGAAAAACCCTTTCAAGAGTGACTCATTAACAAGATCATTAATAAAAAGTATCACAGGCAATTGTGTTAATTATCATTAGATTGATATTAATAAATCTGTTTTAGCTGCCATTTAGTTCTTGCCTTGAGGATTGTGTTTTCCTATAATTAATACTTCCGGTATATAGACGATGCTAACTGTTTATTTTACGTCAATTTTGTTGCGTCCGTGTGATAGAACGCCAGAAGATGCCGAAAGGCGAAACCCGGTCGTTTGTAACAAAACATGTGGAATCGTACAAAGCTGTAACAATACAAATTTGATAATGAAATTCCATCAAGCACCTTCGATCGATATCGTAAATTATTATCTATAAATTCTTACATAATCTTACACAACATTAATAAGTTTTTTGTTTTATAGTAATAAACTATAATAGTTTTAAATGTTAAATCATTTAACGTTATAAAAGCAAACTTCTTAAGTTGATGATTTAATATGCATTTACTTGGAAGAAATTTATTTTTAAAAAATTTAATCAGCATGCTTAGTGTTACATCATAGGGGATATATACGTTAGCAAAAATTTTAATTCTTGTTAAATATGAGAAGAAACCTACAAATATAATTGTGTCGACCTGTCAAAGAAAACTATACTCATAACTGACCGATTATTGCATATATTGTCTTATCGCTCTTATTTTTCTTAAGTAACATATCGTCATTGAAATTTCAATAAATAAATAATATAAATAAAGATTGAGGGAGCGTTTTCATTAATAATCTTTATCATACAAGTCCCTTGAGAAATAACAAACGTTATTTTACGTTCCTTTTGTTTCTACATAATTTTCATGGCTTATCACGAAATGGATACAACTTCTGTCTTTAACTGACTTTTAATTGCGTGTTCGTTTCGGTGTTCACGTGAACGGTCGCAATTATTTCCATTGTGTATATTTCTCCGAAATAGTAATGTTATTTGATAATTTTATTTGTTTCAGACACTCGATGACTGGTCTTTCGATGTTTTTGCCCTAAGCGAAGCGGCCAATAGCCAACCCGTCAAGTTTCTAGGATACGATTTACTCAATCGATATGGAATGATACATAAATTTAAGGTAAGACTTTTCTTTAACAATATAACAAATAAAGCTGACCATTTATAGATAATTTGGGCTCTTGATCAATGAATTCTGACGTCGAATGAGAACTTGAAGTTTCTTGCAGGTTTGCCAGCTGTGTTCATATGTGTTTTTTTTATATTTACTTTTTATGGATTTAACGTAAATAAAATGAATTTTGCATTTGCCTTGAAGAATAAACTTTTTTTTAGAAAAAACGTATCTAACTTGTCAATTTTTAAATCGTGAGATGTCTTAGAAGTGTTACAGTGATATTGGTAGTCATTATAACTCAAAGGAAACTAACATCCATTATAAAAATATTATGATAAGATAATACCTATTAATTATTTCAGGCTGACTGCAGTACTGCCTAACAAGACTCATAAATTTTAAACATAATAATTAAAGTAATCAACAAAAAAAACACATACATCTAAAATGACTTATTTGTTCAATTCTGTATTTATTGTATATGCATGTGCTTATACGTTTGTATGCATTTGTATATATGCATGGCCATAATATGTGGGGAGATATATATAGATATAAATAAGCAGCACTCACATGAACTAGTGTCACTGTGAATTGCTCAGCTCTGCAGCGATGAATTTCTGGCAACGAAGGAAATTAAATACAGCATAAAAAATGAACTTTAAAACTAACAAATCTAAGACGCTGAATAAAATTTATTAAAAAAAAAATTCAACTAAATGTAGCCCATTTGTATTAAAATACTTGAGTTTAAAAGTTTTAAGCTGTGGAGCAAACTGCGGTTATCAAATACTTATAGACTGGATATATAACTCATCAAATTTTTCAGTCGAAAATTCTTATTTGAAACCATTTACTTTTCTCACTCTATGATACATTATGATTCGAATCGTTCAAACTATGTACACTTCAAGATGTTTTGTCACTGGACAATGTTCTCAGTGTGAGTGTATACGTATGCTAGAATGCCTGATGATGCTGGAAGGTGACACCCGGTCGTGAGCGACAAAACACACAGAAGTTTTTATTTAACGGTTATATGTTACTTTTTACTCAAACATGTTTGATAATAAACGCGGTGTTATGTTCTATCATCAGGTTCCACCATCAATTCTGGAAACGTTCTTGACGAGGATAGAAGAGGGATATTGCCGACATCGTAATCCTTACCACAATAACCTACACGCCGCTGATGTTGCGCAAACCGTACACTACATGCTCTGTCAAACTGGTTTGATGGTAAGTTTGATGTGCATTCATTTTCACTCCTTAAATATTGGAAAGCTCAAAAAACTTTTTAAGTTATAGCCGTATGTTTTTCAATTTAGAATTTAAATAAAATGATTTATTTTGTAGCAAAGGATCTGGCTTAAGTCAACTAGAAAAAAAATCTTAACCAATTGATTATAAAGTAATTTTTGGTTGATCCGGAATACGATTGTGCAGTTTTTGAATAAAAATTATATTTTCATTTTTAATTTACAACAATGGCAGAGTTTACTGGTACTGGCAGTGCTTAAAATGATAATTAAAAACAGTTATTAATTAATTGCGAAATGAGTTATAAAAAACCCTTACTCATTTTGCATTTGATATCAAAAAACTCTCAGTCATTTTTTGGCAAAATACAATGGCCAGTTTTACGTCAACGTAAACATTACCAACTGATAAACAGTAAATTGTAATAGCGCTAAGCAAAATCGGCCCTGATCTCATTATTATAAAATTGTGGAAATAATACTTGGCATTGTGTTTTATTATTTAAATTATTACAAAACTTATCAACGTTGATGGACGTTGTGAACGCTTATTTCAACAATAGATACAATGGAATTTTATATATTTAAATAACGGACAGTTTTAGAATACTTTGCAATGATTCACTATAACTACGTCCTCTAAATGTTTCTATGACTAGTGAGAGAACTGAATTCTTTCATAGCTATCCACGCAAGTTTTTTTTTGTTGAAATATCAGAACCTCAAATTATTAATCACGTATAAAATTTCATAAAATATTTTTAAGGAATATATTTACAAAAAAGGGTGACTGATGTGGAATACACACCAAAATTGTTTTCATTTGGGCCTTTTCTCAGCGTAAAAACACTCATTTATTGTGAATTTTTATACATCAAAAATGTTGTATGATACATTTTTAATCCTATTTATTTGGCATTTAATACAAAAAAATTAGTTATATGTTTAATTTAAACTTTCCCATCGTCAAAATATTTAAATATTTATTGTTGAAAATTAAAGAAAAGCACAAAGATATCAAGGAAGTCAACAAAGCAAGCTCATGTATAATATACTATTTTAATACATTTAAAACAGTATTCACTTGAACTCACTCACGTCCAAATGGAATATGTCAATATTCGAAGCATTAATTGGCAGACTGGTTCTACACTTTGAAAGAACAAAGAATAGATATCCACGATTTCTCAAAAAAAATCATAGTTTATCAAGGATGACAGAATTCTCATTTTGGCTTCATATAATTCGGAAGAAATAAGTGGCTATGTATGTACATTTCTTTTCGAATTTTCAAATTATTTAAAATGAACACCCCTAAAAGAAAGTCAGTTGAATAAATCCATAGATAGTATCCATATGCAATCAATTTAAAAAGTCTCAAAAATTTCTTCTGAACCTTTACAACCATTACGGTATATTTTAAATTTCTTGGGGCCCAAACAATAGACCCATTCTCATGCCTACGTCGAAATTAATGGTTAAATTTCAGTTAAAGTGTTTCAAAATTATTTTTTACATATTGTATAAATACACAACAATACTGTTGGGCACAGCCATGAATAAATATATTCGATTGTGTTTACGAAACAAATGAAATAGTTAGATAAACCTCTTTCTTTTGTTTCCACAGACCTGCATATTATTTCATAGTTTATATTCGGATAACGGTTCGTCTGCATACATTCTCTGCACGCTTTCAAAACCGGCGGCCATATAAATCGATTTATTCGAATATCCCGTTGCGTTTGTTTGCATTGCTAAAGGTGATTTTGAATTCAAATTGTTGCACCAACATCAACGTAACAACACAACGCTTGTTCTGGATAATATATGATCGGATAACAGCTAGATTATAATTTTAGATTGGCCATTCAAACAAAATTCGGTTGGTAGACCAAATAAACTAAAACGCATTAGTACAACACAACATTTAGGTAATATAATTTATGATATCGACTGAAGGTGCTTGATGGAATTTCAATATTAAATTGATCAGTTGGATGATCAGTTCTGTTGCATTCGTGTGATAGAATGCCTGAAGATATCAAAAGGCGAAAACCGAGTGCCAGAACTGCTAAAATTTTAAATTTAATTATGAATGTTTATTTAATTTGAATTGTTATAATTTTTACGATTCCACATGTTTTGTCACTAACGACTCAGGCTTCGTCTTTCGTCATCTTTAGGCATTCTATTACACGGATGCAACAGAACTGACGTAAAATAATATTTATTTATTCGTGTAAGCGATATATTCTTAGGTCTTACTGTTTTTTTTTTTTAATAATTTTTAATGTAACTAAAAAAGAAAATAATTTTGTGATTCATATCTTTTTTGGGACAATTATATGACAGATGGCAGTAAACGACTGACTTGGTATTTAATGACAGAATAGTGGGCGAAAATACCAGTCACTAATTATTATTTACTCGCTCATGGCCTTCCGGCGTCATTAGGCGCCACTCTGTTATCCAGTGACCCGGAAAGAGGCTATATCGAGCAAAGGAAACTCGTCACATTGACCGCTTCTCCGTTATGACAGACAAGATGGGAGATGAGAGATTTCCGCGTGGGGCCCGGAAGCCTTCCGGCTCTCTTAAGTACCCCACTAAATAAAACTGTATTGATTGAGACTTGAAATTTGTGAGGCTGTAATATTAAGAGATGATTTTCAACACACGAAGTCAAAAGAAATGATAACAATGAAAAGTTTGCATCGTTTATTACAAGATATACAAGAGAAATTATACAAATATAAACACCGTAAGGCGAAATAATATTAATGACAACACGGAAAAGCTAGACAAGAAATATCGATTAAAAAATATTTATACGATAATAAAATTAAGATTAATTGTTTTTTATTTATAGTTAACTGTGTATCTAATGTGATGTATTTGACAAAATACAGGTTTTTCACAAAATTTTAATAGAAAATCGAGTTCATTGATTTTTATGTCATCGAATACAAATGTTCGATTTTTATGGATTGCTTAGCGAGAAATTCATTTAACGAAGATAATATGTTAGACCACTCATTTTATTTTTAATCGTTTTGACGTATATTAATTTAAAAAAATAATATTAGAAAAACTAAGCTAAGTAACTAACGCTTAGTTTTTCATTATTAGTATTGTATCTGGAACTGCTAGGTCTATCATTTTAAGCTACTGTAAGATCCATCAAAACATCTTTTAATTTATGTTACCGACTGAAATTGTTTGGTATTTCAATAAAATTTAAATTGTTGAAACTTTATACGATTCCATACGTTTTTTTATTAATGACTTGGGTTTCAGGCATTCTATTACATAATAGTTTATAACACAATATAGACACATCGTAACCGTTATTTATAGCATTTTTCTGTTAACCAATCAATTTGAAATAAGTATGTATCTCTTTGTTTAAAATAACACAAATGCATCCTCACTTTTCATCAAAGATTCATTATGTTAACAGTATTTTGTGTTAATAAAACTCGTCATATGTAATTGCGTGTTATAATTATAATCAAATCAATAGTTTTGAAAGTTATGACAGATGTATGTTTGAATATTTGCGTTATGGTCAGTGCTTTTCGTTTTTAATTAATTTCTCTTGTATGATATATAACCGGTGCAAACTGTTTATTGTGTGTCAGTTCTGTTACATTCGTGTGATGGAATACCGAAAATCGAAAACCAGTTCTTTAATGACAAAACATGTGGAATCGTACAAGTTTCAACAATTCAAGAAAGAAATATTTTAGCTGTCATTTATTTTTTTCCTTGGTGTCTGTGTTTACCTTCAATTAATACCTTTGGTATAGACGATGCTCACTGTTCATTATGCGTCAGTTCTGTTAAATCCGTGTGATAGAATACTTGAAGATACTGAATAGCAAAACCCAGGTCGTTAATAACAAAACATGTGGAATCGTATAAGTTCTATCAATCCAACTTGTATTACAATAAATTGTGACATTAATTTTTAACTGAAAATAAAATCAATTGATATCTCAGTTCACTTGAAACAATTCAATTGAGTGAGAATTTTTTCACGCGTGAACGATGACAGTAGTTGAGGCAAAGTTTTGTAAAAGCTTTTGTAAGTAGTGTTGTCAGGTTGTGTATGTATTATGAAAGACATTTTAATACGCAGACATCAATCAAATGAAATCTAGCATCAAACAAAACGCGCCTACCTTTGATGACAACTTATTTCTCCTTTGTCTTGAGAGAAATATTAAATTTACTCTTTAAACAGGAAACCTTTTCCTTTTATCGCATTTCCATTTTTATCGTAGCTACTTCGCTAAATAGAGACAAAGTAACGGCTAATTAGACAATTTCATTCGACTGATAAATCTCAAATTATACAATGAAGTGTTTTGATTCTTTACTCAGATTTCTTGAAAATTATAAGTGAAGATTTTAATTAGTATCATTAAGGACACTTTGGTTTCCACGAAGATTTCGCAAATACTTTGAAATAAAAAAGGTTTACGTGTAAAATAGATCCAAAACTTTGAATACAATTTACAGTGGGTGATCGGTTAACGAATATAATCTGTTCCAATACCATATTCACTTTCCAAACTTTTCGTTAATCGATCATCAATTTACTATAGACTTCAGTTATGGATTAGAAAGGTTATTTCGTTATGCGATAATGTTATAACAAAAATCTTTCGTGACAGTGTTGGTTGCCTGGTGTTTCACAGTCCATTCGTATTCGTCAGCCAATCGTAGATTTACGATAAATTTTCATTGTGAAATAGAAAGACCATTTTCCTTCGTTATCCGAATATATATTATTAGTTTGAACTCAAAAATGCTTCGTGATAGTTTACGTCGTCTGATTTGTTCGTAGTCCGAAATTTTCGTTAACCGATCACCCACTGTATAAGTCTGAAAAGTCTTTTAATATAAGAACTCTGAAGTTGTAAGCAAGAAAACGGTTAACTCCTTTAAATGAGCGAAGAACAAAGTTTTATAATAAAGTTACATATACATTTTACATCATCTAAGATCTTAATGTGTAACGCACATATAACCAAAGAGACAAACAGTCCGCAAAGTGTTGACTGAAAGATTCATTTTATAATCGATTATTTAATAATTAATTAAAATTT
Source organism: Himalopsyche japonica (assembly GCA_028555115.1). Lineage (NCBI taxonomy): Eukaryota > Metazoa > Arthropoda > Insecta > Trichoptera > Rhyacophilidae > Himalopsyche > Himalopsyche japonica. The sequence continues at coordinate 50,866 of JAHFWJ010000844.1, read as the reverse complement.
TTGAAACTATGTATTATACGATTCCATATGTTTTGCCACCTCAGGCAAATGATTATCACTCGGATGCAAGAGAACTAACCACCAAAAATTCATAAACCATGGATTGTTTTTTAAGATTATGCTTTCATGGGTTGAATGTCGTAATAACCAAATCAGTAGGTATTAAAATTATATCACATATATGCATATATTAAGCATAATATATACATATGTTATTCCTCTATTATAAATAAGCTTATAATCTATGAAATTCGTTAGCTGTTTGCTATTCTATAAGTTCTATTGCATCGATATAATAGAATGCCCAAATACGCTTAAAGGCAAAACTCGAATTCTTCTTGACAAAACTTGTGGAATTACCCTAATTTTGTAATCGGTTATAATTAATATCGCAATTTAAATGGTAACATAACTCACAAAATAGTAGAGTTTTTTTATTATACCATATACACCCAGTCCTTTTTTTACGCGATACATTGGTTCCAGAAAAAGGCGCGTAAAAAAATGATTTCACGCAATTGCATTATATTCTAAAACATAAATTCGCATAAAATCCGATACGCTTGTCAACATTTGGCAATTGTATGTGTATTTAAAAAAATGTAATGCTTTACAAAATTAAGTTTTAAAAATACAGATATTTTTTTTATTTTAAAAAATAATGAAACGGACATGGCTAGTATCATATATAAATGTCTTTTTTAAAACAAATTTGGGGAAAAATTGCGTAAAAACGAGTGAAGCGCGTAAAAAAATGTAGCAGTGCCGTCCAAAAAAATCGCGTAAAAAAGGGACTGGGTGTATTATTAGGATAATTTAACTAATGATAATATATATGATGAAAATGTGCTAGAATGATATTTCACTGAACTCTGATAACAATATATTTTCGTTTTAAATATACCTCGTTACCTTTACTTTGACGTTTGATGCTCGCGATGAGCGAAATCGGTTCTGTTTTCAATAAAATAAAAATTCTGAAGAAGTACCAAACATTATTTTACATTAATCATATACTGTCTGTATGATAAAAAAAGTTGTGAATGTAATTTTGTCGACATAATTCTTTGGTCAATTTGTTAATAATTTTACTTTACTTTACTTTACTTTTACTTTAATCTTTCAACGCTGCAATAACATTTTTCATTACCAAGTAGACTATTCCACTTTTGCTAAAACAACGATCAATACAGACAACTCTAACCAATAATATGTTATGTAATCTTATGAATAATTAATCTCATTTCTGTTATCTGTATTTACTTGCATAATTATTTATTAGCATGTAGTGTCATTATAACAAGTATTGTTTTAAAAATATTCTCAAAACCGCAAAACATTCCTATGAATAATAAAGTGAAACTGCTAAAACACAAAATGTATCTTTTTATCAAAATAAAAAATGACGAGCTTGTGAAAATAAATATGGCTTCACCTTTTTAAAAATAACTTAACATCCCTAAAAAGAACCTTTAATTAACGGAGAGTTTTCCCCACTTTGAACATCCTGGGAAAAAAACACAATTGTCTATTATAAATTTATGGTTAGACTTTATTTTTAACTCACTCTATTTACGAATGAAATAAATGCAAAATGAAAATAACAAATTGTTATCACTTTAATTAAATTTTTACTAAACATATTTTAGGCATATTTTTTGTCTAAAAGTCTCGATATATATATATATTTAAATAAATAAAATATAAATTATGATATTGGCTGTAAGTGCTTGTTGAAACTTTGAACGATAAACATAAGAAATCATAAAGTTCTAAGTAATCCACGTAATCTCTCTTGTACATACCTGGTTAAACTAATTATTGTCAGTTCTCTTATATCTGTGTGATAGAATTCCTGAAGATGCTGAAAGGTGAAACCCAGGTAGTTAAAAACTATATTTATTTTATTTTTGATTGATTCGTCATTAATTTAAAAAGAAAATATTTAAATAAATAAATATTGATATTTTTGCTATTCTACTTGGTGTGTTATTAGATGTGATACTGTTTTGTCTATTTTATGAGAATCATCCTTAGGCTATTTAGCCTAAGGGTACAGGTAGGTTAATCAATACTAAGGTAAGCAGTCAATCTAATCCCTGATTTTAGAATGAAGTTAAGTGGTCCTTTTACCTTTTTACAGAATATGGCGAGACAGCTAAAACCAAACAATAATATTAATTACTGAGGTGCTTCAAAAATAATCGAAACACGTGTCACATCTATTAACACATTGTAAAAATAGCGCTGAACGTATTTTGTTTATTTAAATTAAAATACCTGTCACCAAAAAGTAACAGTAAACGGTGCAGCAATAGGTGTCTATGACAATAAGTTTATATGTGGCACGGAAGTGGTCCTTATGGAAGCAAATCAGACCACACCTTTGTACAACGGCTGGACAAGTGGCGATACTATTATCTTAGTTTGTTCGTTAAGAATTCTTTGTGATAATTGGTGTCTATTGATTTCCAGCTGTTCCAAAGCCGTCATTCTCCGACCCTTACTACAAAGATGCAAACATTTAGGGGCTGAGATTGAATTTATATTATGTGATTCGTTAATAACGTGATTAGCGAATTGTGAATATTTTTTTTCTGTTGAATGATCTTACATGTTCCTTAGCTCGAGTAGATATACTTATACCTGTCTGTCCGATATAAACGGATAAACATGAGCCACAGGACATTTTATAAATACCGCTTCTGTCCAGTTTATTAATTGTTACTTTTAAGGTGTTAACTGTCACTTCTTGATGGAAAGGCATGATATTTTAAATAATAAAAACACATTTATTTTAGTACTTATTTCCTCAATATATTTTTGATCAGGACCGGTTTCGCTCATCGCGAGCATTATCAACTGATGATATGATGATCAGTTGATAATGCTCGCGATGAGCGAAACCGGTCCTGATCAAAAAATATATTGTGGAAATAAATACTAAAAAAAATGTGTTTTTATTATTTAAAATATTAATTGTTATCTTTTTCACCGTGTGATAGTGGAGTTCTAACAAGTGAATGCCAATTCAATCAATAAATTTTACATTATGTTTCAAATCTACATTCTTTTAGGATTCAAATTCGTTTTTTAATTGTCAAAATTTGTTGAATAACCCTTCGCACTATGGCCTCCATTCAACTATTTATCAGAAGTGACCAACCGTACTTAATTTAGAGCCGTATGTAATATAGGCAGAGCTTTGATGACCACACTAAAGGTGACTAGTCTATTCAATGAAAATGGAGAAGTTACAATTTACAATTCGCATGACTGACAATCAGAATTTATTCGATCCGTATTTCAATTTCACAGTGAAATAACTATTTAGTTATTACTGTCATTACTATGTATTGACTGTATCCGTAAACACACATACTCTCAAAGTGTCAAGTAATACAAAATTGACATATTTAACCTTCAGGCGGTCGAGCTTTTGAAATTACAAAATGGTGTGATTCTTTTTTTGAATATCAAAAAATATGGACCATCAAAATGTTTTACGCGTTAGCATCAGACCTCTTCAAGTCTCCTTCAACATTTATATATTTCGATTTATTTGCTTTTTTCTGTCGCGGTCAATAGTTGTTAGCCGCTGCAGAGCTGAGCAAACTACATTGTAACCAGTTCACATGGACAGTACACGCATTATAATTATTTATATATCCCCACATCTCACTCATACACGCGTGCATATGTAAACAAACGCACATAAAATATACAGATGCATATACAATACATAAAGAACGAATCAACTAAGGAAATTTATTTTCAGATGCCAAGGTCGTGTGTTTTAGATTATTAAAATTTGTCACTTTTAAGATGCTAACTGTCACTTCTTGATGGAAAGAATTGATACTTTAAACTATAAAAATACATTTTTAGTACTTATTTCTAAAATGTATTTTTTGATCAGGACCGGTTTCATTCATCGCGAGCCTTATCAACCGATCGAATACAATTTACAAGCAAGTCAATTTATACTAAAAATTTATTTTTATTATTTAAAATTAAAATTTATAATAACTTATCCATGGAAGATTGCATAACCGCGCTCGGTCTTAAACGATTACTTGGTACTGTTTCATCGTAATGTACATAAATGATTTATAATATTATAAAATGTTCATATAGTTTCAAGTATTTTGCACTCCCGAAAACTAAAACAATATATTACAAAATATAGCAGATATGTGTTTCAAGAATAACATCAGAACTGACTACTACTTCAGTTGATAATACTTCCAATAAGCGAAACCGAATGTAAGTTGTGTAATTAGTAATAAATGGTGTGTTTTGTTACTTAAATTTCTCAACTAAGAAGTGACAGTTAATACTTAAAAGTGATTAAATATTTTTTATCGTCATAATATAACAACTTCGACGATTTCAAGCGACCTTTGCATGACGATACATAGTGATTTCATTTTAATGATATATTGTTACTGCATCCATAAAGAATATTAGAGTGTAAATAATTAGATACACGAAGCAAGAGTAATAATGACAATAACGACCATAATAATATTTTAGTAGAAGCTTTCAAAGCTCATAAAAAATGAAACAAGCTTTCATTATCTCTTCGTCTCCGGAACGAGAGCTTTCGCGTGATTTTTCCCGATTTAAGTTTTTATGTCTCGTAAAAAAGGTTTCGAGTTATAATCCAAAGTTTTTTTGTATTTTTAAGTTACATAATAACACGTTCATAAAACAAAATAGGCACTTCATTAGTTCTACCAGAGAACTGTTAAAAAGACGGGAACATTTTACGGATGATTAACAACTCTATTGTACATTTTGCGTTTACGGCATTTTACGATATCTCTAAAACAGTATTGTATAATATAGCGCAGCGTACACACGAATAATTTCAAAACACACGTGAATTTTTTATACGACAATTCGTTTGTATCAACAGAATTTGAGACTCTTAACACGAAGATTTAAAAAACCTAGGAAACTTTACGGGTCTCGTGTGTATAGTGTTTAGTCATATTTTCACTATTTTATTATATAAAAACCAAAACAAGCTTCACTCATCGCGAGAAAAAATAATTAAAATCAATTGAATGTTATTCTACCAATAAATGTCAGTTAATACCTTAGAACAGATTGTTTTTACTTATTTATAGTACATACACAACTAAATATTGTTATTGTCAAAAATGAAAAAGTCATATCGCTATTTTTTACCGTACCAAAACATTAATTCCATTTTTCTTGTGGTAAATTTTTTCTAGTATTGCATTGAAATTCTTTTTTAAAACTCTCACCGCAAAGTTCTGCGACTGATGTTTGCGATTGGCATGAAAAATAGTACGGCACTCTAATGTTCAATTTATTTTGTGTGTGTTTCTAGAACTGGCTGACAGATTTGGAAATATTTGCAACTCTGGTGGCGGCCCTCATCCACGACTTTGAGCACACTGGAACTACAAACAATTTTCACGTTATGTCTGGTTCGGATACGGCACTGCTTTACAACGACAGGGCCGTATTAGAAAACCATCACATAAGCGCATCATTCAGGTATTTATAACTAATTGAAGTCAACATCAGTCAAGTTATATACATGCTTAATTTAGATTCACTTAGTAGGATGCATATAATTTTTTTAACATTGTTTTTTTATGGACATTTCTGCTTTCATCATAATCATCAAAACTATGATCAAAGTAATTTAGTAACTATTTACTAAACAAACGAATATATACTGTTTTGTGATAAGCGTTAAGATGTAATCGCTGCAGAGCTGAGTAATCCACAATTAATCCGGTTAAAAAAGACACCATACGCATTATATGTATAATACTCACATGCATACAAAAGGACACACATATACACATATGCACATACAGAGAAACTACAAGTCATTTTGATGATGCCGAGATCGTGTAATTTCTTCTTTCACGGACTATTACAATTTGTATCAACAAATATATTTATCACCTCTACTTTAATCGTTACAATGATCTCACATTATTAATAAATCAAATCATACGTTGAAAAAATAGCAATTTATTTTAGTTTTACAAAATTTTTAAAGCATGTTGATATCTATTTCAGCTTACTCCCTCATCAGAATTTTGTTTAAACGAACATTTACTTATCTTATATATAGAGGTGTACAAAAGAACACAATACATATTCTCCTCTGTTCTAACATCCTTGTTGAATAGTGTGGTTAAAAAATTTAAATATGACAAGTTGATTTTATGTACTTCTGGAAGGGAGAGTTAATCTGTGCTTTTTTTATTGTGTGGGAATAAATGTAAATAGTGCAGAAATTTTATGCTTAAAATATATTGTTATTTTTCACCATGTTATAATGGAGTTCTACTAAGTAAATGCCAATTCAATTAATAAGTTAAATGTATTTATTTTTATGGTTTATTAATTTTCGGTGTCAAAGCTTACGATTTATCTCTCTCGTTTCTCCTTTATAGTATTTGACATGGATAATTAATTATTCTCACTTTATCCAGATTCCATGCAATAATTTGGAATATCTGTTCCAGGGTCATGAAGGAAGACGAATGCAACATCCTCCAGAACCTCTCCCGCGACGAGTTCCGTGAGTTTCGGACGCTGGTGATCGATATGGTCCTCGCTACGGATATGTCATTCCACTTTCAGCAACTGAAGAACATGAGGAATTTGCTATCACTGGCTGAACCAAGTGTTGACAAGTCCAAAGCAGTGTCGCTGGTACTCCATTGCTGTGACATCGCGCATCCAGCCAAGGTACGGCTTCTTCTTCTTTGAGTGTAGAATTATTTTTTTCAATACTAATACGAACGAACATAGACAATTTAGAATGCGTTACTACGTTGAATCCTTCTTTATTTTTCACCAATAGTAAGTAATTTTTAATTATAGTTCAACTTAACAAAAGTTAAATATTGATGCATCTTAATTAACGATATCGCCTGAGGTTGTATGATTTAATTTCAACATCTAATTCGAATTATTGAAATTGTATACAATTTCACAAGTTTTGTCTCCCAAGACTAGCGTTTGACTTTTAGAGAACTTCAAGCATTCTGTCAAGACAGTTAGTGAAAACAATTTGCATAAGGCTAGAAGTTAAATGTGTATCTGAAATAACAATTACTGATTTGATTATAATGAAATTCAAATTTCGAAAAGCTTATTTAAAAAAAACAATACAACGTAATCGCTTTATGATGAGAAGTTTAGACAACGATCAAAAAGTGACAGCTTATATCTTTTATTTTTTTGGAAATTAGTTACGTGTCATATGATCAACTATCCCCCCGTTTTTTACAACGACATCTATATTCTACACAAGGTAAGTTTTTAAAAATATTTTTTTGAAGAATTCGCTACGAGGTTCGTAACTGTGCATTACGGCTCGATGGCTCGAAGGGGGCAGCTTTAGGGCGTAGGGTGCTGATTCATTGCCGGCTGCTATTGAATCACAAGTCAAAGACAAGCAAGCTAACGAACAGCTTCCGCAAACGTTCAATCATAATTTAATCGATAGCTGCTGGTGTTGGTGAAATGATGGACGATGTGCACTTTGCTTAATAAAGCATATGGCATTTATGTCCATGAAATGTAATCCAGTTGTATATTGTATTTAAAGACTACCAACAATAAAAATTAGTACCTTTATCATTGTTTAGTAAAATCGTTCATTTCAAATAATAAAGGGTGTACTCTGTAAATTTTAAAAAAATAAGCTTGTAAACCATAGCTACAGAGTCTTCAAAGTAAAATTTATTAAACATATATATAAGCATGATTAGAAACTGATCAAAAGATATATTGTAGAAATAAGTATAATATTAAATAATGGGTTTTACCATACCTTTCTATCAAGAAACGACAATTAACACCTTAAATGTCGTATGTAAACAAATGCTCTTTATTTTTCTATAAATGTTAGTTTTTTTTATATATTTTATATGCAGGAGTTATTTATATGACCTTTTATTGCGTATTATTATTGAATCATTTATATATTTAATCAAAATCTCTCCATTTAAATGAATAGTCTTGTTTTTACCGGTCCTTACCAAAATAATAAAAAATTAACTAATATATTTCCAAAAATAAGTGGCAGTTAACACCTTAGCATTAGTTTGTATTTTTAACGACAAAGTCATGTTGGCAAGACTGTCTACTCAAAAAAAATATTTTGCTGCGAAAAACATTATTTTCGTTCTATTGGAACACGGGTTTGTTGTCATGGCAACATTATAACCGCTAAATATAAATCAGACAGACAGCGAAAAACAAGCTTGATTATTTTTGTTCACCTAACGATACAGCTTCCCGAGAAATACCCGATCGATGGAGAACTGTTCGTCGCTAGGAAACTGATGGATGAAAAGGGAAAGCCCCGGGCTCTTCGCATTCTGAATGTGTGTATGTCTAGTACAATCGCAAAGCCAATCCAAAAAACTATTTTACGTACATGCAAAACTCCCAAAGCAGTTTTACAAACAACGAAGTCCAGAATTTTTTTGAAACTGTTCGTGAGCTACTTCAAACTAAGCCCCTTCTACTCGAGGCATAAGTTTGACTGGTCAACAATTCTAATAATATAACATTCTGGACTTAAGAAAGGAGAACGATAATATTAATCGACTATTGATCAAAATAAGTTTTTAATCTTGAAATTTCAACAGAACGTGCCATTAATGAACGTGTATAACGAATGACATTTTACTAATTCAAATAAAACATTTGCTTTAAAATTAAGTCATATTGGATTAAAGATTTTACTCTTTTTATAATAGCATTTTAAAATAAAACAAACAAGCAACAGTTACGTAACAATACAACCCTCAATTTTCTCATTATAGAATATGTCTCTTTTAAAATGTTATCTTGTCACTTTTTGGTAGAAATGGGTTATATTTTAAACCAGGACAGCTGTTAGAAAAAAAAATACGTCTCTGACTAAAAATAAGTTTAATTTTGTCAGGTTTTTATTCTAAATTTCTTTTTTACGTGCATTAAATTAAAGATCAACCAACCAATCCGACGAATCGTTCATTGAGAAACGTTTAAATATCGTCTAATTAAAAAGGAGTCGTAGTCACTCCGGCTGTAACATCACAACTTGACAACTCAAGCAAAACACCTCCGATCCACAACTCATTTTACCTTCCACTTTTATAATATCTTTTTTATGTTCGTGACCGGTTTTGTTCAATGATATCAGTGGATAAAACTCGCGATGAGCAAAACCGGCCTGGTCATAAAATATACTGTGAAAATATTTTATTATTATTTTAAATATGCATTTAAAACGATACTGCAACTATAGAAATATATAATTTGTATTTCTGGGACAATTGACTGTAGAAAATAATCCCTTATTCTAACTAAGACGCGAACAGTTTTCATGGTAATTATACCGACTAGCTATATTTAGGATTATGGGGATAAATATACATTATTCATCGGTTTCTTCCATGTATCGTTCGTTTTATATAGAGCATACGAACAATGTTAAATAATCCCGTATTTATCATTCTCCGATTTATCGATTTACTCGATGTACCGTCTAAATATTTTGATCGCGCCATAAATAATTTCGCTGACAATACATACGGCTAATGAGTTTTTGATGGAAAGGTTTAAAAATAAATAATAATCAACTATTGATTGAATTGGCATTCACTTGGTAGAACTCCATTATAACACGGTGAAAAAATAGCAATGTATTTTAGTTCTACAAAATTTTGTAGAACTAAAATACATTGCTATTTTTTCACCGTGTAATAATCAACTACTATTACAATGCGTTTGGGTAATTCCAAAAATATCACAACTTATCGATACCTACTTATTTTAAATTGGTTGCTTACGATGAGATTAAATAATAGTTGATCTAATATAGGAATTGAATTTTTGAGATTGTTGACTTATTGAACTAATCTCACGTAAGAGATATAGCAAGGGAAAATTAAAAGGGAAAGTTAAGCTGATCGTTGATGATAAACATTGAGCGTATCGTTACAAAACTTACGAAAATGATGTATTTTTCTTGTTTCATTTCATAGCGCTGGGATATCCACCACCGGTGGACAATGCTGCTCCTCGAAGAATTCTTCCGCCAAGGTGACAAGGAACAAGAAATGGGTCTCCCATTCAGCCCGCTGTGCGATCGCAACAACACCTTGGTGGCCGAGTCGCAAATCGGTTTCATTGAATTCATCGTAGATCCGAGCATGGGTGTCTGCTCCGATATGATGGAGTGTATTTTGGGACCACTTCATTCTGGGTGCAAAAATCAACCTGGTGCACAAAGTTCACCCGGAGGACATGAACCAATACAGGAAGATGCTGATCCAGCGAGACCTAAAAATGGTAAGACTATTTTCTTTTTATTCATATTAATAATGACGATTTTATTTTTTATTATTTATATTAAATTAATAAAAATAATAAGTAATGGAGATCGAATCGATTTCAAAATAATGTTTATTATTAAAATCTCCAGGCACACTCTGTTCCATTTCAATTACATTCTTTATGCATTACCACAATTATGTTAGGTCACTTTCGTTTTTTAATAATTTTCTAAAATTTACTACTTTTTGAAGAAAAAAAAACATTTATAAGGAACATTATTTTTTCAATCTTAGTGAATGTATTGGTAGTACTATTTAAAATCGTAAGTAAACATTGAGTTTCTCAACATTAAGTCAACAATAACGATGAACTTAAAACGACCTCTGCTACAATGCATTTCGGTTTAAGGCTTATAACTAAGGTTGCGGGTCGTTAAAAAACAAGATTTCGACTCTGACTCTGACATTGACCAACTAAAAATAAATTGACTCCGACTAAAAAGGCTTAATTTTGTCGCGTTTTTTCCTACCTTTTCAACTTATGTGCATTGAATTAAACATCAACCAACCAATTCGGGAAATTGTTCATTTCGATATTTTTCAATATCATCTAATCGAAAAAATAGTTTAAATCGCTCATTTTTCACGACTTCAACTCCAGAGCCTTGTTTATAACTGAAACAGATTGTTTGAACAAAATTGTGAGTAAACTAAATTTGCAGTGATTACAAAAGTAGACAAAAAAAATAATGAAGCGAAGTATTTTTCACATTAAAGATCAACCATAGTCGTGTAGATTTAATAATTGATTGTGAACAATGGAGCTTTTTAAGTATTCGAAGACAGGTCAAACAAAAGTCAAAAGTTAAGTTATATATTTTTTTACAATAATCTTGTCAAAAATGCCGAAAAATACAATTTTCAATGTTTTGTAAAGAGTGCAAGTTATTGCAAAGCGTTTTTACTGGTAAACAAAACTGTTGTACTTAAATCAACAATCATTGTAACATAAGAGACAGAATTAAAACATTTATTAACTTTCGACTTCTATTGAGTGATCGGTATATTGAAAAACTGTCAGTGAAGCACTTGTTGCTTCTCAATACAAATTATTTTATAAAACTTAAAAAAATGATTTTTATTGGGAGAATGGTTGCTATAATAAATGGCTACTATAGTATCGTATAAAAATAATGCAGATTTTAATTTTTATCCTTTGAATTCGATCCATAAAAAAATGAATTCAACGGATCTAACCAAACATATTTTAAAAATTTTAGGGCAACGCAAATGATTAAATCAATGATGTTACTCGCAAATTGTCATTTAAATAAGGAACAAAGAAAAATTTCAGTGTATTGATAGACAATACTCAAAAATATAGTTAATAAATAATAGTTTTTTTTTCTGTGTTAAAACTGTTGCGTACTAAATCATTTTTGTGTTAAAACATAGACTTCTTTGTCTTGGTTATATCCATAAATTTGTTTAACAACAACACTGATGAATATTTTTTATAAATATTCATCAGTGTTGTTGTCAGATATATTATTCAGCAGGCTAACAAGGGTCTTGCTATTAAATCAATTTCCGTTTCCGTTTTTTTTTTCGACAACTTTTTCTTTTTCTCGCAAGGGCATAAGTTATTGTGGCAATAAAAAAATAAGATCTTAATATTATACATTATTTTTCCAGCAACTCCAACTAAATTCAAAATCAAGAAACCGTGGGCAACTTGTCTTGGAGACAACAAGAGAATATGGAAAGAGCAAGCTGCCAAAGGTATGTGTCATTTTATAACTAAATTATCAAATTCTTTACTAAAATTTTAATTGTTGAAACTTTATAGATTTCCACGTATTTCGTCGCTCACGATTGTTAATGAATCATTCTTAAAGGGTTTTACAGCAAATAGTAATAAGGAATCGTAAAAAATTGTAAAAATTCAAATTTAATATTGATATTCAAGCACCTTCAGTCGTCATAAATTATATATAATGGAGTTGTAACCAAGGAAATGCTAATGCAATCAATAAGTATTAATTTCCATTTAAAGTTGCGCAGCCATTGTCTTTTGCGCACATAACCTTCAGGAAATTGGAGGGAATATTAGTCATGAGTGATAAATATATTATATAAGTGTGTTAAGTTTTGATGTGTAAGTAAAACTTTAGTTAACAACATAAGTCATATTTTAAAGTATTTGATTTTTTTATTTTCTGGTTTTCAGATGCGGAAATTCGTGCACAACAAAATCAAACCCAGACAGAGGAGGACCCGCCTAAGGCTGCGGAAGAATGATTCACAACCAAAATATTATCAATAATAAATAAAATTCTGAAATAATAATACTCATTTGGTGTTTCGTAACACAATATTTAGCGAATTGTATAAAATCCTGAGATGTATATAGTATGTGTACAGGATACCGTTATAGTATAACAATAATCTGTAAATTTCTCGTTTCGTTTTCGTAATAGACAAATTGTTTTCCTTTCTTATCATTAAAGAGTATCTATGTCCATTCGTTATAAATTTGTAATTTTATTAGGAGCCATGATTTCGCACAATTTATAGCGTTAAGTATTTACGACACGCTTTTTAAATAAAGTATAATTCAAAATGTAGTGAAACTCTGTATATATAATAATGTACTATATAACATAAAATAAGCATGTACTCTTTACATTGTATATTTAACAATTAGTGTATTTCTTTGAATCGGCGAGCTTTGTAACTCAGACTATATCATTAAAATTACATTGCGCCTTACAAATCTTAGCTAATATAGAAAAGAGTCGTCCAATGGATTCGATTCAGTTTAAAATATTCATACGCTTTTCGAAATTAGATGGATCAAGTATTACTTACATTAAATAACCCTTCTAATATTTATAGGTAGATTTTGATGTTGACTGTCTTTTATTAATTCTTCAGCTACCAATCTCAAATTACCATTATGTATTCCAGTATTCGTAAAAGTTTTAGAGATATATCTCAATAGCGATTAATAGACTATTTTAAAGTGTGAAGCTTAAAAATGGCATCACGGAATCGATGCGATTTACCTACGCTTTATATATAAAAACTAACATATAAAAATAATTATTATACCAGCAGGTCTGCCATTATTTATTATATATATATATATATATATATATATATAACCCTTTTGATACTTGTAATTAACTCAACACAAAATTTCCCTCCAAGCCTCATATATATTTATCTATAACATACTTAAATTATGAAAAGATACCAATACTAAGTAGAATATTTTCAAAAAAGTATATCTTTATGGAGGTATAGAGCTTTAAGTCACACCTACTGACAAAAAATATTGATTTATTGAAAATTTTAAATATATTCTCTCGTTTTTTTGAAATTCAATTTCTATGACCAAGTGGGGCATTAGAGAAATCTTGCAAAAAAATATGAACATATTTTATAAAGTCTTTATTTAAAGAAAATATTTTCAATATAAAAAAATATTGACTCATCGGCAATATTTAACTTCTTTTCAAAGATGTAAATCTAATATGAAATTACTTTTAAGGTATAAACTGTCATTTCTTGGTGGAAAGGTATCATTTATAAATAATAAAACACAATGATAAAATGTTTCTTTCACTATTTCCACAATATTAAATTATCATGAACACAACCGGTTTTGTTCATCGCAAGCATTATCAACTGAAAAATATACAAATTAAAACAAAGCCATTTACGCAAAAAAAGTTGATTAAACAATTAACAATAATAAAAAACTGATGGTTCAATAACTAAGAAAACAATTAACAGATAATTTATTTTAATGAAGTAAAAAATCTTTTTTTTTATTATTTAGAAACTAGAAAATTATTATATTTTTAAAAATATACGTTTAAAACTTTTTATTAGTAGTAAAATATTATCAACTCTAACCCACATCTAGACACCAATATTTAATGATATTTAGGAGATAAAACTAAAATTTTATTGACCTCTATACAATGTTGCTTTTATTTAGTTTTGCAGGGTAAATTGTTATTGTCGCTTACGATTTTTAGCATTTTTATTAGACTATCTTCACTCAAAAAATAAATTCTGAGTATGTGTACAAATACTTCATATCTGCTTATTTTTTGTTAATAATTTAATGATTCACTTCTAAGGTGTGAATTGTCACTTCTTGGCAGAAAGGCATTATATTTAAATGATAAAATTTAATGATTATATTCTTTAACAGTGTTTCGTATAATATTTGATTGTTTTTGAAAGTCACTCCATCTTTATACTGAGCTGAATTGAAAGTGACATCACCAACCCCAAAAGCAAAAGACCACTGTGATATGAATCTTTATATATATATATATATATATATATACAAATGAGTGTTTGTTTGTATTTCTGTCTTATACGAATTGTTATATTAAAAATAGGAAATGTTTGAAAATTTCAATATACCATCTTTTCACCCTCGCGAATGTTTCTGGATTACTACAACCACATCATGATAACACATCTAAAAAGTTTTTTAACCATTACAAGAACTCTTACAAAACTGTCAACCGTATCACTCTTTATTGGCTCTGTAGAATTTTTAGCATGAAACTATTGCAAGAAAACTACATTTATAAATCCAAGCCGTCAAAATGTTACATGTGTCCTTTTGTTTTTGGGACAGCGATATTAAAAATATGTATTTTAAAAGAAAATATTGTTTCTTTTAAAATTGATCAACAGTTTTAAAACTGAATTTATATTGTTCCACTGGTACTATTATTTGTAAAACTGTATGTGACATGTGTTTTGTTTCTCTAAATATTAATTACTTTATTGACTGAATTGGCATTTACTTGGTACATTACATTATAACATGGTGAAAAATAGCAGTGTATTTTAGTTTTTTAATTTTTTTAAGATATATAGTTAATAGCTATTTCAACTTATGCCCTATAGTTCTGATGAGGGTTGAGTTGAAATAGTTATCATCTATATAACTTATGAATTTTTTAGAACTAAAATACATTGCTTTTCTTTACCGTCACTTTTAAGGTGTTAACTGTCACTTCTTGATGGAAAGGCATGATATTTTAAATAATAAATTAAAAAAAAAAAAAAAACACATTTTTTTAGTACTTATTTCCATAATATATTTTTTGATCAGGACCGGTTTCGCTCATCGCGCATCAGTTGATAATGCTCGCGATAAGCGAAACCGGTCCTGATCAAAAAATATATTGTGGAAATAAGTACTAAAAAAATGTGTTATTTTTTTTTAAAAATTCTTTACCGTGTTATTAATTACTTTGGTTATGAATTACATTATCGCAGACTCCATGGAAAATATTAATATTATTGAAGATAAATCAGACTATATTTCAGCACATAATTTAACTGGTACGTGGAATTTTAGCACTGTCAACACTGTTTGCAATATCAACTATCAATACACTGTAACCCACTCTCCCATCAGTTGAGAAATTAACACTCACATGCATTTTATTAAAACGCCTCTTGGTTTTACCTAATAAGTAGAATGGAATGAAATACAAATAAATCGAATATCTCTAAAAGATTGAAAAATGTATCCCATTGAATTTAAAAATGTTTAAATACTGATAATATTTTTGAATGTATTGACACACTTGAAAAGTAAATGAAAGTTAGTCAGGGTTGATAAAATTTTATAAGCAGGCCATATTTTCATTTGGCAAAGTTTTTAAAGTCTCTTCTCAAATAAATTCATTTCATTTAATACATTGTCAAATATGACAATAACATAGTGAAGATTATCGATCCTCGTGAAAACTTTTTATGTTCTCTAAATACATATAACAATATTAAATCGTACTTCTTTTCAAATCATTAATTGGAACAGCAATGAACATAGCCAACATAAATACCATAGTTAAAATAAATAAAGAATTACCAACATAAGAAATAGGAAAGGAATCAAGGGTTTACTGCCTTGGCTCTATTACTGCTTAGCCATAGATAAACATGAAAATAAGACCACATATGAATCACAACAAAGAAATAATTTTATTTACAAAAGTAAAGTTATTCCACAGTTATATGATACCTTTATTCTTTCTTAATTAATCTATGCAAATATAGTATAATTGCCACCATAAACAAGCATATTTTGCTAGCCTTGTTTAACTTAAATTGATTTTGGAATGTTCAAAACGTTTTGTTGGTGAATGATATGACATATGGTCATCCTATTGTTTATTTAATTTGTGCATTATCATTCATAGAATTAATTATCATAGTATCGTGTAACTGACCGCAAGCTCATCCGAAGCATAAAATTAGTTACTTCTTATTATGCACAGTAAAGCATATTTAAAAAAACACTCATTTTAAAATTGCACTTGAATGTCGACCAGATTGTTAGCACACAAAATATTAATTATATACAAGCAATCTAGTATTGTTTGTGAGTAATATAAGACAAATAGGTTACCCAATTTTATTTTATTTTTTATATACTGAGAATGCATAACCCAAAGTGCCAACAAATCAAAGATGCTCGATTGCTAATGTAAAAAAGATAAATTATCTTTATGACCATTCTAGAAAATTAAAGCCTAATGCTATGTCATGATTTTGTATGTGAGTATTTGACAACTTTTATTAAAAAGTGAGCCATAAATAAGAATCATCAGTGTATTAACTTTATTAACTGCTATTTTCAGAATCAACTCTGATTAAAACGTAACACTAATATATATGTATATAACCATATTTTCCTTAATTCCCAAAACAATATACAGCTATTTTTGCTGCATTTCGTTAATTTATTGTTGCATTACTTTTCTATGTCAGTAATATGAAAATAAAAGCCATATTTAAGTAGTTATATTGATTTACATGCTCCCAGCTGCTACTGTCATAACATTATAGTATTGAAATAGGAATGTACAGTTATACTTATAATACTTGGTGTCACCGATTAATGCTAGGGTTATCAAATCTGTAGTGAATAATTAAAATATATACCCCAGCAATATTTAAGCCCCACCCCAACAGAGAACTTATAATGTTTGTCATAAAAAACGAACTCTTACACATTGTCTCCGGTACAAACTAAATAAACTTACAATAGGTATATTCCTTATTTTAATTCTACTAGCAGATTGACTGAAAATGATTATGGATTCTTCAGTCCTAAATATGAATTAAGAGAAAATTTCATTATTTGCTTCATAAAATAGCCAAGAACTACAAACGAGTTATTGAAATGGACAAGTTAATTTAACTGATTATTCTGACAATCTGTACGTTTTTATTACTATTTGATTATCACATAAAACAGTCATTGAACTTTTTAGAATTTGTGTAGACGTGCCGTCCAAATGTTTTTATTAGGTTCCATATCTTTAAGCTTCTAGGGTTTTTCTGTATTTGTTGAATTTTAGTGGTATTAAATGTTTGTGTATTTATAATTTTGTATTTTGGCTTGAGGGACCACTCTTACTGACTTTATCTATCAGCGCATCTATTCCTATTCGGCCTTCTATTATAGATTTAAGGATATTTTTCTGGCTCCGATATTATTAGCGACGGGGGCGCGTAGAGTTCTTCTCCTCCAACCAAAAATGCCAATCGGCCCAAATAGTAACATGATGTGTTGGTAGATGGCGTAGTTTAGTTTAGGTACCGACAGCTGACCGGGAACATAGCTTTATCAAGTGTAGTTTGTAGAATCATTAAGTATATTGTAACTAAATGCATGTCTAATAATCACTCATTATATAATACATAGATACACGTTCACAGAATGTACATTCATATAATTAATAAATGTAATTTCACAAGCGAGCATCAAAGAATCATTTTATTGAAGAAACAATTCATAAATTAGCAACACTCCAGTTTTTAGAATATCATTAAAAGGCATATAATGAAATAATATATAGTTACGTCTTCATCCATTAACGGTAAGATAAGTTAAAAATAGTTTACCAAAACTGTCTGCCATGATAGATTTCGCTCACCTTAAAGACCGGAGACAAAAAAATAATGATTTTAGTAAAGTTGTCACAAAACTTTATTTTGTAACCCACTTCATTCGTCGGAAAAAACACTATGTCTAGAATTAAATATTGAATAGGAACATTAGTTTCATGATATTGAAATTTCATATATTCGTATAGCTCAGTATAGAATCAATAAGTTTTTTTTCGAAATCTTATTCTAGTTGGAAGTATTTGTTTTAGTTAATTTGGAAAAATAACAGTTTTAGAGAAGCGACCAACTAACATATCCTGTAAACGTCTCAACAATTCGATTGTTTTCAAAAGAAAGGATCGGTTACAACCGCCAGGGCCTAAATTTGATAATTTTCTTTTTCGGAAGTATACTATTCACCCGCATACATATTATACATTTATTTACACAAAAGCTTTATGGAATAGACCATCTGATCAGTCGACTATTGATAAAAATTCATTTCGTCCATAAAGTTTACCCATTATTATTTAAAATGTATTTCAAAATATTTATCATGTAAATAAAACTATATCAATGTAAAATAAAAACATTTTTTATATTCTTGATGTTTTATTTGAATATTTTCTTCCATGTTATAATACATCGCTCATGACTTACTCAATATATATTTGTAAGTTTTGCCTAAAATCGTAATATTGATTATAATTCCACGAATATCTTTCGCATCTCTACTGCAGGTGAAGGTCCCCGAAAGGAAGTCGCCTTTCTTCATGAGAACAGGATCCCTCAAATAAAACAATGTCTGTTTCCAATGGGTGGGTGTGGCATGAGGGCCGGTTGAAAAAGACACATAATTTGGTAATTCGAAACGTGTATCAAAATAGCCCACTAAAAATGTTAAACTTCCATCTTTCAATATTTCCAACTTGAATTCCGATGAAAAGTTTACTGAGTTCACTGTGCACGTATTAATATCTATTTCACATAATTGAGCAGCCGACGTTATCAAATGCGCCGGATCAGCAATTTCAATGCTGGCTTCTCGGATAGCTTCGCTTTTCATGCAGTTCATTTTGTAACCGTACACATCAGACCAACAACCGATGAATTTCTTGTGAGCTTCCATGTCTCCACTTCCGACGATACTAATATTACAATTACTAGGCAGGAGAAGTCCGCCAGGCTTCAAATGGTGATCTCTGGCATATATAACACTATCGAGCATACCTTCAAATAACAGAAAATATCCCATCCACTCGGAAACAATTATGTCTGCCTTCTCGGGAAGCTTCGTGTCTTCCAATCTTCCTTTGATCAATTTAATTTTTTCATCTAGATTATTCTCTCGTACGATGTCCATCGCGTGATATATTATGTCCGATTGATCGATGCCTATCACGCTGGCGGCTCCAGCTGACGCAGCAAACATTGACAGAATCCCGGTTCCGCATCCTAAGTCTAAAACGCACTTATCTTTGATAACATTTGGGTTCTCAACAATCGCTTTCTCGTAAGATTCGGTTCGCACTCTATCGAATAACATATCGTGATGAATACTGAAATGAGCGTACGTATTAAAATATCCTTGATCGTCCTCAACGTCCATTTTCGCGACACAATCCGGTATCGCTTCAACTTTACCAGCGCTACTCCCCGCTCCGTCATCCATCAGTGTCTGCATGGAGTTCTTCATCACCTCCATGTCCTCTTTGGCGAATCTTAAAAGATAGTGAGACTCTTTCAGCTGAGACGTTAGAGATTGTATAGTTTTAAGAAGTTCTGTGAAATGCGTCTCTGTTAAAGTGACTATTCCATTCTCGACGTTGGCATGAAAAGTTGATTTAGGAGCTTCGACGTTCTCATTTAAAGAGTCAAAGTCGAACAAGAGCCACTCTTCGTGCCTCACGGGCTTCGAAAATTTGTCATCCATCCACAGGGGTTTGACTGCCGTCACAATGGTGGATGGGGTCGCTTGTGTGGTTCTTATAAAAGTAATCATCTTAATATATGAGTGATGGTCCATCGCGTGTTTTAATTTCAATGTAGATATATCGAAGGAATGTTTGTCTTTGCAGTGTTCAAATCCTTTATCGACATTCGGAAATACGTCTTTGCAAAACAAGCATTCCACTGTCGTGCTCTCGGTTTCTGGTTCGTCCCACTCAGATTCGACAGTCTCTTCGTCGCTTACTAAGTCTGGGATGTCATCCATCCTTAAGCTGTGATTTATTAACAGACCGTATTTGTTTCAACTTAATTACGCACTAGAACACCAAATTTTAAAATCAGGGTAATCAAAAATCTGACATATAAAGGAAGGTTAGAATGAGCACATGTTCCAGACAGATGTTGCTATTGGGGAGACAACAAAACACTAACATTTTTATCGTTATTCAAGCTTATGGATTTGAATAAAAAATATATTTTTATCATTGCATTTCATTTTTATATAAATAAGTAAGTTACAAAACAAATGGAATTTTAAAAAACTACAACTTTTGATACTAATAACAAAAATACATTATCTTTACGTTAAATAAAGATCTCGATATCCTAATTTGATCAATCAATTATTAATTTTTTTATATTAAAATTATTCAAAGCTGTGCTTTTTCTTAGTTGATTATAATATGTTGGAGACTGTTCAATTTTCAGAAATTATTCATAAGTTCACACATAAATAATTACTTCTTAGACTATCTATGATAGGTAAATATAAACATAGTAGCACCAAATCACGATCGGTGTTCTAGCAATACTCTTGGGGACTTTTAAACTTGACAGCGTTTTGTTTACTTTTCTCTGTTGTCAAGTAAAAAATCTTGAAATATGAAATTCAAAATATCAAACTTTACAGAACCTAAGCATAAAAATGCTGTCACATGCGTCGGTTGGAACAGCACTGAAGAAATATTTTCATGCGGGTCAGTCAATTGAAGTTAATTTAACTGAAATCCGTGCTATTTATATATTTTTTACGGTTGCCATGCAAAAGTTTTCATGAAATAACAAAATTTGCTACGATTTTTTTTGCAATCATTTTCTAAAAAACATATTCGATCATAGTCTTACATATGTACTTGTAACGGAAAATCTGTATAAAAGTTGTATTTCAGTTCAACAAGTTCAGTCACTCAATGTTTCTTTTTAGAATATGATGAACCTGTATGAGTTTCTTGATAGCAATAATAAACTAAAAAAATTTTGATTCCATTTTTAATAAACAATTAAGTACACCTTCTTTGAAAATTATTTTACAGGGATGATCACCTGCTTCTCAAATGGAATCTTATTTCTGGAGAGACATTTACGGTTACTACTTTACCTGATACCTTTTTTCCTACGGGGCTACATTTGTTTCCTAAAATAGGGATGGGAGGTGCTACTAAACAGTCTCAAGAAAACTTATTATTAACGACCGCAGATGGAAGGTAAAAACATTATTTTTTATGTTAATTTATATTTCATTAAGTATGTTTATGCTCGATATTTTTTCCCCAAAGCACCACTCATCTAAGTCAGTTGACAGTTTTTAACCCTTTGCTTGATTTATAATTCTATTCTTTGATTTATTTTGTGAATTTTCTCTGTATTTTGAAATAGAAATTTCATCTAGCTGCCTGCTTATTCAGTTTTTCATTTACTTGGCTGTAGACATCACTAAGGCGCTCAGAAGAGAGGATTAAAAACACAAATTTTTCCATTTTTGCACTATTTTGCCCACATAGATGAAACAAAAAAAAAACCATTGGCACCCCTGAAAAAAAATATCAAAACGGAATTGACAACCCTGCTCTAGAAACTGAGCCCAACTATGTCAATGGTACCAAGTATAACCAGTCTTGACACACACCTTATAAAATGTGTTTAACATGTGTGTGTGTGTGTACATTCTGACAAGATAAAAATGCATTTTTGATTTAAAGGTTTCATATAATGGGTCAGAATGGACGCATTGAGAAATCGGTGAGTGCTCATCAAGGAGCTTGTTTGGCAGGACAATGGAGTCCTGACGGTGCTGGATTTATGACAGGTTACAAGTTATTTGCAGTACCTTGGCACATATTTCTACAAATGCACCCAGCTGTTTTAATTATACAAAAACTCTCATACTTTGAACACACAAAACTTGTGATGGGAATTTTTTGAATTCAATAAAAACAAAAAAAATTAACAGCATTTTTTGACATAGCTTATGTTTAACTTTTCCTAAAATCAATCACCAGGATATATTAGTTGGATTCGATGAACAGTACCAATGTACATTTTTTTCCATCTGTGTATGGCTAAAAGAAATAAAAACCATGTAGTTTTGACACCATGCGAAACAAACATTGGGTATACTTGAATCTTATGTATTTACTATTATTTGTTTCTTGAATGACTTCTATATTCACAAGTTAACCAAATATATTTTCATTTTATTATCTCAGCCGGGGAGGATGGTCTGGTAAGAGTGTGGTCCAGAAGCGGTTTGGCTCGTTCCGTACTAGCTAATGCCGGAGTTCCAGTTTATTGTGCAGCTTGGGGACCGACAGGTTCTTCTATTCTTCATGCTCAATCCAATACACTAGTCATTACGCATCTACAGGGTACCACCAAAACTGTACAAGTAAGTACTTGATTTTTAATTATACCCATAATTACTCTGCAATACTTATATACCAATGATATAATTGTGCATGCAGGTCTTGTATAACACAGTTTCTGTATATCATAGTTAATAATATTACAACATAATTTTGTACAGCACGGTTTACGCAGAAAAGTTTTGAATCAAACATCAACTAACAATATAACATATTTTAAATAATAAATACACATTTTTTAGAACTTAATTCCACAATATATTTTTTTTGATCAGGACCTGTTTCGCTAATCGCAAGCATTATCAACTGATGCTAATGCTCGCGATGAGTGAAACTGGTCCTGATCAAAAAATATATTGTGGAAATGAGTACTAAAAAATGTGTTTTTATTATTTAAAATATCATGCCTTTCCATCAAGAAGTGACAGTTAACACCTTAAAATAGAATATAAAATATATTGTTTGACTTCTGGATTACAATCCTATATTGGAAAGAAGCTTAAAATCCAAGAGAGAGATACAAAAGCACAGATATAACATAAATATAACTTAACCCATTCCCTGCAGAGAATATATGGGATATTCCAACATCAAATTTTTATAAAAAATAATTTAATTATATAGCTGTTGATCAAACTTATATGAAGTATCAAAAAAAAAAACAGCCTATTTCAATACAAAATTTAACGTTTAAATCAAAGTTTTGACACTCTTTAAAACCCCAATATTTTTAACTATTGTGAACTATCACACTAAAATTGGCCGTTCTTAGCAGTTGAGAAGTTAGCTGTCAGAGTTAAATCCTCATATTTATCCAAAATGTATATTCATAAAAGACTTTTATAGGACAATTTCATTTCAATCTTCCAGTAGTAAATCACCAGTGATCCATTATTTTGTCTTTCAAGTGTTATTTTACAAACTCAACAAGTGCTGTTTTGCTTTTCGGGTGACAATATACAATCATAAATTTATGTTATTTTGTAAACATATTTTTTTGTTCGACAGTGACTAGCTGTGCCATTGAAACTTACACTCATCATCGTTCATATTTTTTCAGTGGAAAGCTCATGAAAGCTTAATCTTGACGGTGGCATGGAATTCTAATAACAACCTTTTACTTTCTGGAAGTGAGGATGGACTTTTTAAGGCGAGTTAAAAAAAATCAACATATAAAATTTGGTATGTAATGCTTATTTGATTCCAATGCAATAGATTTTTAATAGACTATAAAATATTCATTTTCAGACGTGGGATGCATGTGGACAACAATACTCATGTAGTATCAGACACGACAGCCCAATCATGTCAGTGAGCTGGTCTCCGTCTGGAGACATGTTTGCAATCTCTGGCTATAACCTCTTGAAACTCTGCGATTGCACTGGAGTTTGTATTTTTCAAAACTTATAACAAGAGTAGACTAAGTGTCTGTCTTTTATTTCATTCTGTATATTTAATTCTAGTGGTCCCATTGCTTGGAGAGACCTACAACAGGAGGGATCCAAGATATTATCTGGTCTGGAGATGGCACACAAATCGCAGCGGCTTGTGCGAACGGACAAGTTCTATTCGCTCATATAATTCAAAAGTATACATTTTTATTTATGCCATGTTATACTATACAATGAAAGTAATCACTTTTCGCCGTGGCTAGATATTATAATCAATAATCGTCAAATGTACTCACTTTAGAAGACTATAACTATGTATATTTCACTGAAAAATTATGGAAGCTCTGGATAAGGCATTATTCTTATTGATCATCTTAATCGTAATCATGACACGCCTTGGCTTTACATTGTCTTTAGGCGGTATGACTTTGAATAAGTATAGTTATCTTGTATTACAAGTCTGGTTGTTTAGTAGTAGAGCAGTCCAACTGCAGGCATCTAGTCCATATGCACTGTGGAACTGTAGCACCCACTCTCAACCAATTATTATACAATGTAACATAGCATGCAATACACTTGACTGTATACAGTAATGCGTTTGAGGGGGAAGCCGTTGTAAAAATCAAGCGCATTTTACACTTCCCAATATATAGGAATCGTAAAAATGATACATTGTATTTAACATAAGCACATTGCAGTCCGGGGTTGGGGGAAAAAGTTGCACCGTTTGAACGCAGTACAGCGCCATCTTGTCTTTCGTCTTTGATTCAACATCGTCAGAGGTTATCTTATTGTAGACATTTTTATAGCTTGAAAACTAGCCATATTTACCCAGTGACCGCTAACATCTAGTAGCGTGTTAATGCACAAAAATATAAATGTCAAAACTTTCGTGTTAAAACTATTTTTCGTGTAAATATATAGTCCGATAATCTCCATAAGATTGTTTACACTTATCACCGATAGTATTCAATATTTTTTTGAAGTATTAAGTGTCAAAATATCTTAATCTTAAAAATCTTAAAAATATATATTCAAAGTTTGTATCTATGTCAATGGCAGAATATATCTAACGATAGCGTGAGCCAAAACGGTTATCAACTATTTTTAAAAAAAATATTTTGTAGAACTAGAATAAATTAAAAATATGTCAACAAGTAACTACCACAGCAATTCTACATATTTCAACCAAGAGTGCAATGCAAATTTTCCACAGACCGAATAATTAATTTTTTCTATTTTGGAATTTTAAATAATCATTATTCTGTTTTCACTTTTATTGCAGACAATTAGACTGGAAAAATTTCACTTGCATATTAACCGGTCGCAAAACAATTTCTATCAAGGATATTGCCAATGATACACTGGAGCAACTGGATTTTCCGAACAGGGTCATTCAAATGTCTATGGGGCATGGACATTTAATTGCGGTTACGGCAAAACAGTGTTACATACATTCTTCAGATAGCTGGAATACGCCTGTTATATTTGATATGAAAGAGGGATCTATTTGTATGATTCATCTGTCCGAAAGGTCAGTTTTGACTGTTATAAATAATTTTATGAATATTTGAACATTGTCATTCATAGCCGTAACAAATGATTTTTTCTCCGTTTAGATGTTTTTGTTTGGTGGAACGGTCTAGCATTAACGTGTATAGTTATTTGGGACGTCTTCTTGCCAGTCCAAAGTGGGGATCAATGAAATTAGATACTCTACCCAAACATGCCATAAGTCTGGGTCCAGACATGATGGCTGCAATCGACCAAAATGATCCGAAAGGTAACTCAAATTTTGAAATAGTCTGGGGATTAAGTTTCATGTATTCAGTCTCACGAAATACTAGAATCAAAAGATGAATGTTTCCTTCTTATAATGTAGATTACTTTTCAGTTGTCCACTTATTCGATCTTCCGACAGGAATATCAGTTAGAAGTTCAAACGATCACTCTGTTACATCTGTAAGCCATTCCATGTCTGTGAATGAAATATCTCTCAGCCAATCGGGCCCGCTGGGAGAAAGACAGCTCGCTCTGTTGGATTTCAACAAAGACTTGTATGTTGCTTCAGTCAAAGAGAGCAAGATAAAATTTCATAAATTAGGTATGCTAATGCTTTAATATACAGGTTTTGCAAAACGACCATGTGGAAAATTATTCATAAAGATTTGTATGTTTACATTTACAATTCAGTTGACATATGAGCTTCGTCATCAACAAGATCATATTTCAGACGTCGTACACATGCCAATAAAATACATTTTACATAAATTTATTTTCAAGAATTGTTACAACTTTGTACGATTCCACATGTTTTGTCACTAACGACCCGGATTTCGCCTTTCGGCACCTTCAGGCATTCTATCACACGGATGCAACAGAACTAACTAACTCTCAGTTATGTTGTAAAGTTGTAACAATTCAAATTTGATATTGAAATTCCATCAAGCACCTTCAGTGGATATCATAAATTATTTTCAAGAATAAATTATTGAACTTTCCTGGTGAACATCCTGTATATTATATTTTAATGATTTTTTTTCATTCAGATTGATGTAAAAAAAAACATTGAATATCTTTTAGCTGTACAGGTTGGGGGAATAATTTGGTGTGAAGATGCTTCAATTTTAGTTGCAATACAAGAGGGTCGTTTAGCTATATTCGGTTGTCCAACAGCCCCAGCATTTCTGTCACTTACAACCATCCACAGAGAAGTCAGGTAAAAATAAATTAATCAGGTAAATGTCATGTATTCACATACACAATACCACTGAGAAGATATCATAGATTTAAAAATATATGACAACTCATTTTTACAGTGATCTTGGGAAAAATCCAAAGTTGGTTAGTATTGAAGACGGTAGAGTGGTAGTTCGTCGTGGAGATGGATCACTAATGCATGTCGCCGTTTCTCCATTCCCGTCTCAACTAGCCAAAAAAGTAGCAGCTAACCAATGGACCCAAGCTCTTAAGGTATGCGGTGGTTTCCCCTTTATTGAAATCAATGTAAAGTAAATGTTTTATATTTCCCGGTTTAGTGGGATAAATAAACAGTGGCATAATGTGTGGTCTGATTTAGCCAAAACTAGCGATGTGTAATGGTGTTTTCGGTGGATTCGTCAGTAACTTTGGGGAAGTTTATTTATAATATAAATTCAAAATATTCTTTGATTTTTTTCTAGTTATGCCGGCTCATCAAAGATGAAACATTGTGGGCATGCTTGGCAGCGCTGGCATGGGAGCATAGAGAACTTGACGTTGCGGAGGAAGCATTCGCAATCATAAAGCAACCACATCAAGTGGAATATATACAACACCTGAAGGTAATTTAATCGCAGTATTCTGAATAACGAACAGCGTGTTTATACAATACTAGTATTTTACATTTTATGTTGTTTTCTCTTGCAGAATCCTTCAATGTCGGGCATAAGAGCAAATTAATTCTCTGACTGCTATCGTCTCAATTGTTGAAACGGCTGATTGCAGTTTAGTGATAATTGACACTCAAAAATATAAAAGAGTTTACAGCATTAATACATTTATGTTAAAATACAGCTTGATTTGCCCTCTATGATTTTTGCTTACACCAACACCGCTAAATTGTTTTATAAAATTTTCAGTATTTGAATACTATTGATTGAATTGGTATTCACTTGGTAGAACTCCATTATAACACGGTGAAAAAATAGCAATGTATTTTAGTTCTACTGAATTATTTTTAACAAATATAGTTGATAGCTATTTTGGCTCACGCCATCGTCAGAACTGTGCTTAAACTAACATTCGCTTATCTATATATAGCTGTGCAGAAAAGGCACACAACACATCCTCTCTCCTGTTCCAACGACCTTGCTTACATGTTGACATGTTCCTTAGCTCGAGTAGATAGTCTATCTACTCTATCTATCTACTCAAGCTAAGGAACAGTAAGATCATTCAACCGTAAAAAAACAGATTCACAATTCGCTAATCACGTTATTAATGAATCACATAATATAAATTCAAACTCAGCCCCTAAATGTTTGCATCTTTGTAGTAAGGGTCGGAGAATGACGGCTTTGGAACAGCTGGACATCAATAGACACCAATTATCACAAAGGATTCTTAACGAACAAAATAACATAATAGTATCGCCACTTGTCCAGCCGTTGTACAAAGGGGTGGTCTGATTTACTTCCAGAAGGATCACTTCCGTCCCACATATAATCTTATTGTCATAGACACCTATTGTTTCATTTAGAATTTTGAAAACTTAGAGTCATTGTGTTAAAGTAACAAGCTAGGCCGTTGGAACAGGAGAGAGGATGTGTTGTGTGCCTTTTCTGCACAGCTATATATAGATAAGTGAATGTTAGTTTAAGCATAGTTCTGACGATGGCGTGAGCCGAAATAGCTATCAACTATATTTGTTAAAAATAATTTTGTAGAACTAAAATACATTGCTATTTTTTCACCGTGTTATTTGAATACTCATTAACAAACTGCTCCCGTGTCCACACAAATATTCAGGCACACTCTTAGGCTAGAATAAGTCGCCAGCCTCATGTATTTTTCAAAAGTGAAATAAAAATCAAGTTTTCTGTAATGAATTTGGTAAAAGATTTAATTTTTTTACACAATATGATTTCAAAAAATTATAAAAAATCGCGAATATTCGGCTACTCTGTATTACGTAATATATTATATTTCATCAGTAGATAAAACATCTGATTGCATTTTTTTTTAATACCATAAACTACGTTTCTCCAAATTAATAATATAAACAGTATCTCAATTTATTTATACTTCGTGTTCTTTGGTTCTTTTTTTATTTAGATTCATACACGGTACCATCCGTTTTAAACTTTATGAGATTCATCGTCCATTAAGTCATTTTATAGACAAGTGGTTAGTAAATGAGCTATTGTAATATATAGAAAATGTCTAGTGAACAACTTTGTATGGATTGAGGGAGATGGTGTTGTTGTTTTTAATTTTCTCACTAGTCAAACAGCATCTCTGTACTGCTTGAATGGAGAAACCGATATAGGTATTGTTATATCACAGCAGCTAATGTGTGTTAATAATACAAATGTGTTTCACATCCTGTACAATTTATCAAGTCTGATAGAAGGTTGCAGACCAACAATACAAATGAATAAAAATGTTACCATCACACTTCATCACCAATATTGGTATAGATTTGTAAAGTCTAGAATGTATTTGTTTTGCCAGAATAGTATGTGTAATGTTTAACATTTCCCATTTTTTGATTCACCGATGTGAATAAATTTATCTATATATTTTCACATGAAAATTTATCATGTATTTCCTGCAAGATATTTAATTTTGTTGGAAGAAAATCATTTTTATTTTCTTTATTTTCCCTTTTTTCCCTTCCCATCTTTAAATTCACAAAAAATCACAAGTCAAACCTTTGAAATTAATTCCAACTAATTCCACCACAAACATAAAACTATGCATTCGTTGTATATGCTTTTTATAAAGCTGGAAGTTTTCTTTTAATCCACTTATAGACACCTAATAGTTCATTTTGAGAACAATAATGCTCAGCATCTGTGTCGACAATAAGATCACCCTTTACACCACGTGAGGAGAGTTGGTGAAATGTGTCTCTGGCAGATTTTAATGGAACGAGAAAATCTCTAGCTCCGTGGTATTGAAGCAGTTCTGGAGCTGAAATAAGACAATTAAAAATACACTTATTTGCATGACCAAATAAAATTATTCGGGTTAACATTTTCAATAGATTTGGCAATAGTAATTTTGTGGGAAATTATTTTTAATTAAAATTGCAATTGCAATTGCATTATTCTATTCGGTATGTTGTGACACATGTTTTGCAAGCATCTTAACACTTTATGGTCGGCAAACGAAATATTTCGTTTTTTGCGGACTGTCGTTTGTTTGTGGGACCCGTCTTCTCTCGGGCTTGTATTTCGGCGTGAAACAAAACGCCGCAACTATTTACTATTACTTCCACGTCTTTGCTGAATTAGAAGGGTGGAAGTTTGAGGTAATAAACAAAAAAATAAACTGGTCAGGACAGTAAATTAAACACTGCAATACGACAAAGACCTTTTTTTTGACAAGTGGCAATAAAACTCATGAGTTATTATAAACCCGAGTGTTCCTATTCGGAGAAGCATGTTTCTTGATTTACGTCATTCAGATTTCAAACTTCCAGTGGTTCTAAACTTGCAGGAATTGCAAGTATATATTATTATTTATTATATAATTATATAGTAAGAATAAATATATTATCTTTTAAACAGAATGTTTTAAAAATTTAATATTGATGAGATGTGGAGTGCCATTTACATAATTATGAATAGGTTTTTATATTCATCTTAGAAATATAATGAAATTAAGATGTAATCAGAGTGTTTATAATTTATTTTTAAAGATCAAATGTCACATATCATTTCTTTGTAAATTTCAATCAAAAATATTGTTTGGTTTAGAAGTTGTGTCGATTTTAAGAAAGCAATATTTTTTTGTGCTAATCGCAAAAGACGCCCGCTACAGGCTTGAGTATATTGCTCGAGGGGCCCGACCACATAGTGTTAAAACCAACTGTACTGTGAGGTCATTCATTACTAAAGTAAGCGCAAATATAATTCTTAAATTGATAATAAAGAATGGGGTAGGACTATTTTTTCTTTTTATTGGAACTGGTAAAGGGACTACAATCATACTTACTGTAAATTATTTACCAGCGCTCAGAGGTGATGATCTGAAGATAAATAAATTCAATAGTGGTGACCTACCTCTTCAATTTAAAATGTTATTTTGCCTGAAGATGCTTCTCAAAGGGAAACACATGTCACATTTAGTAGCACACCAAGTGGAATAACAAAGTTATCAATTGTAATTAATATTAGTCTTGTTAAGTTTGAAGAGTTAACAGGTTTGATTTAATTATTTTGAGTTAAAAATCCATTGAATTTATGTTGTTTGTTTGTGTGACATGGAATTGCACGTAATCAACAAAATAAGTAACACTTGAAATAGAAACTTACTACTTCTGGAATTCTTTTCTAAACATTTATAAACATCAGATCCATCATTAAGGAATGCAGAAATGGAAAATACTCCGGCGAGGGATGTGTCCCATTTATACCCTGTATAAAGTGCTAATGCTCCACCCATTGAATGGCCACCTATATTGATTTAAAAAATAAAAATGTAATTAGTCATATAAAATGAATCAGGGTTACAAATCACCCGAATGCCAAAACTAATTTGACTCTATACTCACTATTTCTTTTACTGTCTATTGCTCTATTTAAAAAAAAGTGGTTTTATTTTATGGTTAAGTGACGATTTATTATCTGTTAAAAGATTTTCACTCTAATTGTAATATTTCAATTGATTTTCACTGTTGGATAGATTTATTTTTCATGAGGAGATATGGAAAAATTAAGTCTTAAAATGACTGCTATGTGAATTACTAAAGTTAAAGACAATGGTTATATTTTAAATATAATTTTTTTCAATGAGTTAATTTTCACTTCTTGTTCGAAAGGCATAAAATTTAAATAAATTTTACACTTTTAGTGTGTAAACAATCACTTCTTTATGGAAAGGCATTACATTTTCAATAAAAACACATTTTCTATTAACATTTCTACAATGTATTTTATAATCATGACCGGTTTCGTTCATCGCGAGGATTGTCAACTGATAAGACACAAGCCTCTTTACACAAAATTATTTGTAATTTGTATCCTATCAGTTGATAATGCTCGCAGACTTTTCAAGCAGTGAAAATTAACACCTTAATAGTAAGTAATTTATTTAAATGTAATGCCTTTTGAACGAGAAGTGATAGTTGAAACATTGAAAGGAAACAAATATTAATTTGCTTACCAACTATTATTCTGCTACTCGGGATACCTCTGTCATTCTCCTCTTTTATCAACTGTTTGATATCTTTACCTATCTCTTCAATAGATTCTAAGTCTTCCGGTACAGAAGAATCAATGGCTAGTCGATCAAACCAAACATGGCTCAATTCACCATCAAGAGGAGTATATGGTCGCAAAGATGCTGTAGGGAAAACAAGCTTGATGTGAGGAAAAGAGAATTCTTTTCCCAATATAGCTTTTATCCCATATCTGAATTCCCTAGATGTTGATCCTGAAATAGAAATATACACCTCTTTTTTATTTCACATATTTTATTTTAAGTGTGCGTTGCATAACCTACGATTGTTAATGAAGCTCAATTCTTTTCGAATGCAATCAAGTAAAGCTTTTCATAAAAGGATGACAAAATAAGCACTTTAAATAATGTGAGGTTATAAATACCGGAGCCATGAAAAAGAAATACGGTAGCAGTATGGGATCCAGTGGTATTTTTTATTACATCCATTGTAATTAACCGGCTGATTGACATTTCATATCAATACATATGATACCTGCAAAACTCAATAAACAAAGCGATGGATTATATGAATTGGTACTTTAATGCACATCGAAACTGCACTGGACGACCAAATAACATGAATTTATTACTAGTAATATTTTTTCTGTCAACTTTTTGTGATCACAGGCAAATATATTTGCCACTGGCTAATAGTGTTTCCATGTTTCTTTGTTAAAAGTATTTTTGAAAACACACCAAACTCTTTTCATTATTACACTTAGAACCAAAAGTTTGAGGTTGAATATTGTCACTTGAGTGCAATTGTATAATAGGAAAATATTTTTGTGGGAGAATTGATCAAAATTGTCATTATTGGAAATAAGCTGTTACATCCTGGCAATGTCATTGTTTACATGACGTATAAACGTTTGACATGCTTGTCAGTTTATTGAATGTACAAAAGTTATGGTTTTTTTTCCTTGTATGTAAAGTTTTTCTAATAATGGTATTTATAATTACCATTAACAGGTCAATGTACAAGATTCACTTCCTTTAATATTTTAACCTAATGTTTTCCCGCGTGTGCTTGTGTTTTATTAATATGCATTTGATAAATTAATTGACCTTAGATTAAGTTCGATCATTTTTTCATACATCCCAGTATTGCACAATAAATGTTTCGGCGGAGAACATGTTTCGTTACGAGATATTCGTTGTTTTATTCACGTATTTTATGATCGGAATATGTCAGTTGGAATACACTTTGAATGATATCAGCGAGACAGGTTTCCCGGAGACTTCAACGAATCATGTTTTCGAGTTAACTCAGTCAACAAACCTAGCAAGGCTAGAGCATGTTCAGTTGACTTGTGATAATTATCATTCCAATTATACTGTGAAGGATCTAACCCCAGACAAACTGAAACATATTTTAGTGGATCACAGTCATAAACTTCTTTATTGTTATGTACCAAAGGTGAGAATTCTTCATTAACATATATTTATATTTGCTGGTGCTTCTATATAATAAAGGTGTATCGCAATTGCAAATTTGCTTAATGCAGTTTTTTGAAAATTTACCATTTTTTTAGGTTTGATGTTATTGTTATATTTTTATTGCTTAGTTAAACTAAAGATACTTAGAAAACATTAACCATGGGCCGCAAAGCCTACTTATTTTTTATGAATTTAAAATAGCGAATAGTGATTACCAAACCATTGACTCCAAATCACTGGACAGACCAATTCATTACTGACCATTGAAGTTTCGCTGCCAAGATTTATTAGCTTGGCCGGTTAGTGGATAGACCAAAATACAAACGTGGTGCTATAAGTAGGGTGCTAATTCTAGTGTCATTTAATACACCCAGTAGGTGTAGAGCTCGTCGGTCTAATCTTCCAGTTGACCGATTGGTCACACTAAACTTTTGGCAAATAATGAAAATTTCAACATCATATGGAGAACAAGTAGACTTGACTTTTTATTTTGATTTTGATTTTCCCTACACTTAGGTTCAGACCTCCAAGTCATGGGCAGTTGCTCTAAAACACTCTCAATTATAGAAATAAATGAGCTATGCTGATTTACGAATGTTATACCTACTAGTATGTTATACCTACGTATGTTATACATACTAGGTATTGCAAATAACATTTATAGGTGGGAAAACAATGTGGAAATGAATAGGGCAAAGAACTTGTGATGCTTCTTAAAGAAGTTACATCCATAGTAATACACTGTGTGAAATAATGAAGTTATCAGTTTTAATTTAATATTTTCTTATACATAGTGTAATCAAGTCAAAGTCTTCGATTGCCATACTTGAATAAAAAATATTTCTCGATTTGTAATTCATCAAAAAAATTTTAACAGGTCGCTTGTACAAATTGGAAGAGAATCTTCCTTATTTTATCCGGTAAATGGAATAACACTAATGTTCTATCCGTTCCTGCTACCCTGGCTCACTCCCCAGGCCAGTTCACTACTTTAGAAAACTTGTCAGAGAAAGAAAGGGATGATGTTCTTGAAAATTACACTAAACTAATTTTTGTTCGACATCCATTTGAAAGAGTGCTATCTGCTTACCGTAATAAACTTGAAGATGATTCACCAAGCTCTCACTACTTTCAGGTATACTTTTCATTTTTAATTTTTGTTTTTGGGCAACCATATTAGTTACTTATAATGAACATCCAAGAAATTTTCATAACCTCATTATTCATTTTCCCTATTAATCATATTTTAGAAACCTTACCCATCGTTTTTGCAAATTTATGCGAATTTATAAAACTCTAAAAAACGTATTACAATCATTATTTATTACCTTATAAATAATCAGATCAGTATTTCTAGACATGAGTTGTAAAATTTAATATAAAAAAATAGAATGTTAAAGATTAAATTCTCAAAATATTTTCATTATTTTAAAAACTTTGAAATATAGTTATAATGGTCGGCACCGAATATAAATTGTAAAAGTTGACAAGATATTCAAAAAAATAAAGCAAATGTTGACAAATGCATCCTAAAGATACATCCCACATCTACCTGATATTGTTATAAGCCATTCCGCTTGATTTTGCCTGTTTTGGCTGAACATTCATTGTCCTTTTTTTGGAATTACTATGGACTACTTGTAAACTAAGTTAATCACACCAGATGTTCGATATGCAGGAAATACATTCTTTTGAAATTTGAAGAATAGTAAAGTTATAGTTTGACAATTTTGAGACAGATAGAAAAGGGTTAAAATGTTCATCATCAGTGAGTCATATAAATAATATAAATTATTTATAAAAATATTTTTTTAATTTGCATCACCCAATAATGCTTTTTTATTACTTAGAAAAATTGTTTCTTAGAAGTAAGCAAACAAAAATGTATCCATTACCAGACGTTCAGTATGCAGTAGACTTGAAATGATGTTGTTGAATAAGCAAATGTTATACAAAAAGAAAAATTCAAATACATTAAGCATATCCAAATTTATATATTAACATGAAATTAATTTGATTTTATGGCCATTTAGTACCAAATCCTGTGTGTTCTTCATAGCAAAAATACAGTTAACCTTCTGAATATAATGGCCTTATATATACGTTGATAACTTGTGTCATCTTTTATCTATCGCCATTCTCATATTATTTATTGTGATATGTTATCACAAAATGTTGACAGTTACATTATGTTTAATATTTACTTCAAATAAACAAATGATCTTTGTCGATAGGTTAATTATAGGTTGAACCATTTGTACGGTGTCATTGAAAAAAGGTGCAGTAAAATCATCACATTCTTTTTAGGTTTTTGTCAAGTCAGCAAAACGAGTTCATATTGTGTTTTTGTTCAAAAATATATAGCAATTAACACATTTTGTATGTTATTTTTCTTACTAATTACAACTTACTTTTTATATTTCTTATTATATGATTTAAAAACCAGTTTTGCATTAATAATAGCTCATTTTGCCATAGCACTCTACTTTATATTGTTTATTTTTACATGGATGTGAAAAATTTTGGGAGCATTGATCTAATCTTTTCATTAGTATTGCGAGTGTAGTTTGGTATATGGGACAGTGGTCACAAACTCTCATGGACTCTATACTAGTACAAACAGAGTTCTTTAAATACTATTTATCGATTCTGTTCAAAGGCATGGGTGTTTTTGTGGTCTAAAATTTTCCTAAAACCCTTCACACCAAATAAAATGACATAGCCAAACACTAGTCCTATCTTAGCCCTATCTTCTGAGTATCAAGCAGTTCTCAAAGAAAGAACTTTTTGGATGATACCCTCCATTAGAAGGTCATATGTTCCACAAAAAAATGTATTTTCGCAGTTAAAAAAACCTACTTTGATAATATATATTGATTGTATTATAGTAATTATGACGATGTTTTTCTGCTTATGAAGAAAACCTACAATAGAACCAAATATAACAAAAATATTTTGTTCATTTTGTGTTTCGAAACTTTCAAACAAGTATGATTATAACATAGTTTTGATAAACAAATGTAACATTAAACATCCTATATTTACGCAGCATTGGCTCACTGCCAAATTAATTATATCTATTGAGCTTAATTATTCAAAACAAGTAAGTGTTTTTTTTAAAACCACATTCCAGCAAAGAGTTGGCCGTACGATAATCAGCAAATACCGTCCAAATGCAACAAACTCATCATTGTTACTAGGAAATGATGTGACCTTTAAGGAGTTTGTTGAGTTTATCAGCTCTCCGGCGACTACTTCAGAAAGCATACCGTACGCCTTAAACGAGCATTGGAAATCAATGGATAAACTTTGCCATCCATGCGCAATAAAGTATTCAATAATAGGTAAGTCTTACGATAGCTATCTATCACCATTTCATTTAAAAATGTCTTTGTTCTTTCTCGTAGAAAATCTTTTATACTGTCTTATATAAATCTATCTGTCTGTGTATAAAATTATAGATAGAGTTAAAATAATAATTTTTTTCTAATCTATTGAAGCAGTTATATTCACTTTTGTGATGGCTTTATTGGTTTCTATTTTCATAGTCAATTCACCAACTATATATTTCAGTTTTTTATAAAAAAGTTTATAAAACTTTTGATTATTTTTATTTAGATTTTTTGGTTTTTATTTAGACTGGTTTTACAAAACTAATGATCAAAAACTTTTGTTTTAAACACAGATGAAGTTACATGAACTGTGTTTTATAAATCATTGAATCTGATATAATGAAATATTTTTCAGTTTATAAGCACTAGTAATGAAGTCTAAAATAGAGTAAACATGGTAGCTAAAATTAATGGGAATTCATTGCTATTTTTCTCAGTTACTTTTTAAAATACAAATCATTTGTGGTAATAATAGATTTTAGTGATTTTATCCTCAAGATTTATAATACATACTTTGAAGAAATGATGACTTTTAAGAGAGGACTGGTTTTGAAATATAGAGTAAATTGTGTAAAGAATGTAAGATGTATTGAGTTTTACAAAGATTACTCCTGTTATATCTGCAATGTGTAGTGTTCAGAAATTATTATTCAATGAAATACAATTTTAACAAGGGTTTTTCCTTTCAATACCTACAGGCATTCTATCACATGTAAGCAACAGAACTGATGTTGTCAAGACGAAACCTGGTTCATTATTGACAAAACATGTAGGATCATACAAAGCTTCAGCAATTAAAATTTGATATTGAAATTCCATTTAGCACCTTCAGTCGATATCATGATTTGTATCAATGAAATGCAAATTTAATATATAAATTATATTAAACTGTGCCTTCCCAAAAAATCTTAACTATTATAGAAGAGATTTTGAAAATTGTAATGAAATTAACGCTGCAGACAATCTATACATGATATAGATTTTCAATCCTGATTTTAAATCAATTCCTTTCATCAAGATTGTGATAGATATAATGATAATGTTTGAATAGCTTTTACAGTGCAATTTTATTCAATCAACACTCGGAGAATCACTGGATTATTATTTTCAATTTCAAATATATTACATCCATAAAATTCTTCAAAATTCATTTTATATTCTGAGTATAACTCTGAGCAAATGGTTTTATTATACGAGTGGCTTTAAAGCATTTTTGCTTAAAATTGTTTTTCATAAATACTTGAGAAAACATTTTTAATCAATTTTACTTTACCATTTAATGGCATGCTTTAAATTTGAAATCACTATTTTTTTCCCAAATTGAATAAATGATAATTTTAATATTCAACAGATTTTTATATTAAATAAAATGCATTAATTAATACTTAATTTATTCTTTATAAGAACTCAAGGTAACATAGCACAGGTTTTCTATTTGTCTGTAAAATTGGTTAAAATTATTTATAATTTTTCTTTGATCGTGCTGCAAAATTTCTACAAATCAAAACCACATGTTTACAATTACATCAATTATACATAAAAGTGTGTTTGTTTTGCAAGTGTCAAATGTCAGTGATAAACATTTTTTATGGCTGATAAACACATGTTTATCTTTACATGAGAATACCATTTTTGTGCGGGACACATCACATCTATTTTTCATAATTAAATATTGATTTTATCACCAATTGATCTTAATCAGCAAGCCGTTATGAATTATGTACACTCATTTGTTATCGATAAATGCATGCTATTTAAATATTTCCAGGAAAATACGAAACTCTCCTAGACGATTCCATATTGGCACTCCACTCCGTGAATGCGTCCCACATCCCATTTCCTAGAGACACCCGAACTTCTGGGACGGCAGCCAAAATGAAGAAGTACTACGTTCCATTGCCTCTTGAATTAATAACAAAATTGTATCAGATGTATGTGAATGATTTTAAATTATTCAATTACGATCTTGAAGAAATTTTAGGATTTGATTTGGGATAATTAATTTGTATACTAAATAGTAAACCTGTATATTTCATGTGATATATTGTAGAAAAAAATTACCATATTGCATATAATATAAATGTATAGTTATCATATCGACCCGAACACATGTCAAGAATTTCTCGATATATACTACATCTTAAAATCGGAACTAGTTTTACAGTCGTTGCATTTTACCTCAGATGTAAATAATATTCTTTAGCTCTTGGAATAAAAGGACTGATCTTTTAGCCAAAACTATTGTAAACAAATTTCACACTCATCAAATAATTGACTTTCAAAATAATAATTAATTCTCAGGTATTTCAGTACTGTATATGTACATCCATAGATCACTAAAATTTCAAATTTACTCCTCTTAACTTTTGAAATTGTGAAATGAATATTTTTTACTCCATTGTCAAACACAGTTAACTGAAAATTTAAAATTACTTCATCAATTGGCTTAAATTGTATATGGGCCGATTTCTAGTTATTGCCGGCTTGTTAGTTTTTGTATTCATGTATCTGTTATCTATTTGCAATATCAATATCATGAATAGCAGGATATACACACCCCATCTGTTGGTAAATTGAATGGAAGTTGACAGATGGCACTGAAACTTGTTCTTGGCTTTAAAAAGGCCTTGCTGACTGTTCCTAGCTACAGATTTATTATTCTAAATATGTATAGTATACAAACTTTATATGTATTTGGGTCGACGTGGTATAAATTTTTTCTCAGTGTCTCAAATTTCTTCAGTGTTAATTGAAAGTACAGTTCACCCCCCTATAATGTCGAGATTGGGACTATGCTATATGAATACTATGTTATAGGGGACTAGGTATCCACACAAAACTTGCGGTTAGGTTTTTTTAAGTGTATTTTGTGAATTGTGAAATCAGCAAATCAAACATTTTCGTCATTTTTATATACACGGTTTATGACCTTATATTAGTCCTTGACTTGAATGTGTGCAGCGAAATCAAAGGACAAACATTTTTGATGAATATTTTCTCAATGCATGTGTATAAAGTATGTATTCATAATATAATACATATTTATTTTAACATTTGTAAAAAAAAAATAAGGGGACTGCTGCATGCACTATAGTAATCCTATCTATTCAAGAGGAATACTATAGGGGGGGCTTACTGTATTTTCCTCATTTTATTGACATATATGTCAGCCAAAATAAGTATCATTGCATAATACTTACTACATATTTCCCATGACTTTCTTCCACTACATGTTTAAAGTACAAATTTTACGGAGGTACTTATGACGTTTTGTTTACAACTTTTATAATAATTAGGATAAATTTCTTATCATTCAAAATTTTAGGCTAAATTCAATGTGTTCAAATTTATACTTTTTGATAAAATTTACATTATCAAAACCACTTATTTAATATAAAAAAATCTTGTGATATTGTGAAAGAACAATGATTCCTTCGTTACTTGTATAATCTTCAAAATTCTTATGTTTGTCAAATATGTTATACTGTATGTTTCAAATTTATACTTTCGTTTAAAAAAAAATTCCTATCTTAAGAAACACACATATTACAATATTTTATCATAAATAAACACATAATTTTTTTATCTCGTCATGGTTTGTGATTTTAAACAAATATTGGCTCTGAGAATAATTTTATGTTATCATAAATTTATTGACAAGCGTAACAAAATATTGAAAAAAAAAATTATGTATATTGACATTTGTTGAGTCAATTTCTTTTGATAAATTATGGTATAAATATTAAATATTTATCTCCCCAAAATTTTAGATATGGTTGTTGTTAATAGCTATTTCAGATTTTGCATCTTCTATGACTAAACTATATTAAAACTTTATATATATATAGTTTTGGAAAAGAGAGATTTGCCAAATTAATGTTAATTCATTATTGATTTTGAAATAATTATTTTAATGACTCACTGGTTGTGTTCGTTTAATTTCTTAAAAAAAGCTCTTTAAATTATCAAAAAATGTAAAATTGTCTATGCTAAAATAGATGCAATGATATACTGTCTCTTTCATAACCTTCTATATATATAACCTATTCCTTACTGATAAATAACTAATATTTCAATACTGAATATTTCAAAAGTAAATCTAGTAGTGTTGATGTTTTAATCAAACTTATGAAGATATCAATATATATTAGGTTACTTTTTAATAAAAAAATTAAATCGTAGGCAGTCTCAATTTTCGACACCCGGCAAGCAACCATCTCAAAAATTGAGATGTTAGCATTCAGACGGTTTAACAGTTTATAAAACTAAGTGAAAGCCAAGATCGTTATCAACAACCATATTTTCAATTTTTTTCAACATAATACATTGATATATTTTCCTTCCAATAGTAATGATCTACTGTATGAATGCCAACATATTATTTTGATTGTTGTCACTTTTACTTCATGCAAAAATATTTATCTATATTATTCCAGGAATGTAATCAAACTGAACTTGTTTCCAAACATAACTCCTTTGCTTATTAGAAACAAATAATGAAAATAATGTTACTGCCAAAAATCACTGATTAATATATGTAAAAATACAATTTAAAATATGAAAATGACGGTATAATACATGGCACAATACGTTGCCGTACTTTTCAAACGGTCAATATAATTTCAACATGTATACGAAAATATATCAACATATGTAAATAAAACAATCACCCTCCAAGGTGTTTAACTAATTAGAATCAATAATTATTTATTATAACGTTACCATTATTATAAATAATATATATGCTATGCATTAATTTTTTACTAAATTTTCCATTAAGGTATCATTTTATATTAGCACATCTATTAGTGCCTAAACACAAATAGAACGTAGGCAGTAAATGTTTGACATTTTTGCGCTGTACAGTTGATTTTTTTTATTTCCTCTACTTTTTGTTTTCTAAACTTCCTCATTGTTGAATTACTTGTTCATTACCGAAATCATGGCAGTTTGAGAGATCATCCAATAATAGAAGGGAAATAGTTAACCAAACTTAAATAAAATTCTGCCAACATAAAAAAATAGT
Organism: Himalopsyche japonica; assembly: GCA_028555115.1. NCBI lineage: Eukaryota > Metazoa > Arthropoda > Insecta > Trichoptera > Rhyacophilidae > Himalopsyche > Himalopsyche japonica. The sequence goes on along the minus strand of JAHFWJ010000844.1, from coordinate 8,824 downwards.
TGAAGAAAAATACAAAAATCTTACTGCTTAACCTAAAGATTTCAAGAATTTACTACCTGGGTTCCACCAGTGTCTAGCCACTAATAATCATCAGAATGTGACCAGAAAAGATATGGGATAGTGTATGCATCCATTTAATTAAAATGATTTATGCTTTGATTACAAAGTGTTGATTTTTCAACTGTTTTGTTTTCTGCAATAAAAATACAGTGTCAATACTTCAATCCACAATTATAATGTTATTTTTTATTCCATGTGTACATTTGTTTTCAGTAGAGCACCTGTTTTTTTTTTTGCAAAAAAGTTTAGAAATTATATTGGAATACTGTAAAGGTGTCCTGTTATCAAAGTGTTAAAATTGTTGACGGGATTTTTTGTGTCTGAAGAAAGCAGAGTTTATAAAATTAACAAAAATATTAATTGTAATAACACAAGTCTTTAAAAAAGTACACAATGAAAATCATAATTAAAACACTTTAATCCATTATTTTATTTTGGTGTATATAAAAAACTGACAGCCAATCTTAATTATCTATCATAGAGATTAATATATATATTTTATTGAAATGAATGATTTTTTTCACTATCAATAACTAACATGTTTTTTTATATTTACATGATTCTTCCAAATAATTCTAAATCATTTTTTTTATTGTGATAAACACTAGCGAAAACTGTTTTGAACTTATCTATATTTACTATTACAAAAATTTTCCAACATTCCAAATTTTATATGCGACCACACTTTCAATTCCTGTAATGCGAAAATATTTTGAAAGCTTTTCATTGTAATATGTATCAATTGACATTTTCAATTTTTAAGCTGTGTCTATTGTGAATAATATAGAAGAATTATGGTACAGTTCATTATAACTGAAAATGGCTTTTTTGCTGCTAATACTGTCAACGTACAAATCAAGTGATGTGGGGTATAACGTCATTCCTCATTTGTAAATTGATGAAATATGGGACTTTTAAAAGTTGAATGTCTAACTCACAAATTTCACTATACATTTAACCTTCACTTCTTCTCAATGTTTTATTGCAGTGTTTTAACAGTTGGCATTTATATAAGAGAGTTAACAATGTTAAAACTTTTGTGTGAGAACTGATTTTAGTATTAAAATATAAATTATCTTTTCCTGAAACTCTTTATAAGTTTGGTTAACAGCAACACTGCTGAGTTGATTTTTGAAATATCGAATTCATCAAGTGAATGTTAATAATTATGCCTGTTCACTATATAAACATCTCTGAATTCAGGACCTAAACCGTCTTATTTTCAATATCCTTACCAAGAAATCGTGGGCATCAATCAGTAAAACAATTATTTGTTCTTTTTCTGTTTTCATCCGTTATGGTAATGTTTTACGGTGCCATAGATATATGGCTAAAAATTTTCGGTCAAAGATATATAAATATAACCATGTGATACTCGTTACGGCTTTCCTTATATTGGAACTTGTACAGCATATCAAAAATAATTGGTACTAAATTAAAAAAGAAATCATATATCTGTGCAATTGCATTGTTTATCATTCAAACAGTGATTCATTAATCCTTTTTTTTACTGAGTTTTTTTAGATTAACAAATATACATTTTAATGACGTAATTGAATAAAATAATTATTACTTTCGTCTCACAAATTATATTTGGCTAATTTTTTCTTCATTCTGTCAGACTAACAGTATAATCATAAAAAAAAAACTATTTACCCTATTGCAATCTTATTACCTTTTTACAATTAATTTTAAATAATAAATAACACAAAAATATTCCTTTATAAAATAATGAGGTGATTAAATAATAAAATATTGGCACACTGTAAGTGTATTGAATTTAGCACTTTATTCACAATATGTGTTTAATATTATACAAAAGGGTAGTTTTAAATATCTTGGTGCTATATTATTTATCGTTAATATCATTTGTTTAAGCTATGTTGCATGCATAATGTAATAAAACATATTTATAATATCACAGATTACTAACACCAAATTATAATATTATGCAGGGCTAGTCCATACATAATTTAAGTAAATATTTTTTAATGTGTATACCTTATCTTCCATTTGTTGTTATTTAGCATTTAGTTTAATGTTTAGAAAAATTAGACATGAATTTTTAAAATGGTGTTAGTTCTCATTTAGTTTAGTAAGTTCATGTTATTTTTAAATATTCTTAATTAACATTGTGGAGGTTTTTAGTTTAATTTATGTTACATGGATTTTATGTGTTGTCGTACTGTTAAATGTCCAGATTTTACATAGTAACCCATTGACTGTTGACACCTCAACTATTGAAACTGCCGATTATATTGCCTCAATAGTTCATACTCCAAAAGTTGAAAATTTTAACCTTTTCTCTGCTTAGCTATGTAAAGAATATTCTATCACCAAATAGTTCAGTTGGACGGAACTGAGAGTCAGTGAGTCAGTTATGTTGCATCCGTGTGATAGAATGCCCGAAAATACCGAAAGACGAATCCCGGGTCATTAGTGACAAATTCCATCAAATACATTCAGTCGATATCGTAAATTATTAATTATAAGATCATTGTAATCAACTGTCTCAACAGTTAAGGTTTTACCATTTAGTGGGTTACCATTGATGAAACTTTCATCTGCAAGCTAATGTTCAACTCAAAATATGGCCTGATAAACTATGTATGTTCGATTAACATTAATATGATACAACGTTTCCGTAGCTTAGCAGAGGGAAGTTTAAGAGTATACGAAAAGTTTCAGTTTTTATGACAGTAACATTTGAAAGTAAGTCCTTTAGTCAAAGATCTTCGCGATAATCAAATCACTGTAAACATTTTCATTGTTGTATTTCTTATTTACCTCGCCGTTTATTACAATTGATTATTTATATAATCATATTGCTCATTGGTAGCTTTAGTGAATTGTTTTTCCTTTGAAGCAATTAAAAGTTTACAGTAAAATTCATCGTATTTCAAATTAAATGAAGTGAAACAAAGGCTGAAAAATCATTTGTGATTATCTTACAATAATTAATAAGTAAAAAATCTAAGAAATCAATCTGAATAAAATTGCATTTGCTTATTTTACTGTTAAATAAATTTAAAATATTCAAATGGAACATGACTGCTTGACAATTGAATTAAAAATTCCAAATTATTTTGCACAAATTTTTACATAAGAGTAGAAAATGATTAACATTAACATGTTTGCTAGCACTTTTGATAAGTAACGAGAATTAATCGTAATATTTTATTCTACATCTGCTAGTTGATTTTTATTACTTAATTTTTCTATTTATTGATTGAATTGGCATTCACTTGGTAGAACTCCATTATAACACGGTGAAAAAATAGCAATGTATTTTAGTTCTACAAAATTATTTTTAACAAATATAGTTGATAGCTATTTCGGCTCACGCCATCGTCAGAACTATGCTTAAACTAACATTTGCTTATCTATATATAGCTGTGCAGAAAAGGTACACAACATCTCCTCTCTCCTTTTCCAATGGTATAGCTTGTTATTTAACAACAATGACACTAAACTTTCAAAATTCCAAATGAAACAATAGGTGTCTATGACAATAAGATTATGTGTGTGGGACGGAAGTGGTCCTTCAGGCAGCAAATTAGACCACCCCTTTGTGCAACGGCTTGACAAGTGGCGATATTATTATGTTAGTTTGATCGTTAAGAATCCTTTGTGACAATTGGTGTCTATTGATCTCCAGCTGTTCTAAAGCCGTCATTCTTCGACCCTTACTACAAAGATGCAAACATTTAGGAGCTGAGTTCGAATTTACATTATGTGACTCATTAATAACGTGATTAGCGAATTGTGAATCTGTTTTTTTATTATTGAATGATCTTACATGTTCCTTAGCTTGAGTAGATATACTTCTACCTGTCTGTCCGATATAAACGGATAAACATGAGCCACAGGACATTTTATAAATACCGCTTCTGTCCAGTTTATTGATTTTATCTTTGCTAAGATGTCTGCCTAAGTTATTGTTGACCTTTTGGTGACAAGGTCTATTTTTTCACCGTGTTAATTTTTCTACCCCGCAAACTATGTGTTAATATTATCAATATATATATTACAGCGATAGTACATTTCAAGTCGAAAGTTTTTACTAGCATGAAATCAAATCTTGTATGCTTTCTATCAATATTATATAAGTTCAAAACTTTCATTGAAATCATACATAAAATTATGATAATATTGACAGTTTTAATACATTTTTACGATTTGATTTTTGGTATACCATATTTTTACTAGTGAAAGTATATTTTCACATGAAATTTACTATCACTATAACATTAACACATATTTTCTTAATGAAATATTAGGTACAACCATCGTCATACAAAAAAAAACATTTTTTATAGAAATTATATTCTTCAAAAAGGTCATAGCATATATGGCCATAGTGCATCATTTCAGGTTTTTTCAGGTGGGAGGGAGGGAAAAGTTATTTTTTTGTTTTAACTGTATATGGACATACCATTTCAAAAAAGGGTAAAAGTGTGTTTTGTCAATTTCAGAGGGGGTAAATGTGACACCCCCAATCCTTGGATCCCCAAATTACATCCTTGATATCTACACACTCGAATATCAAAAAATGAGATGAAAAATATTTGTGGGGCTTTTATTTAATATATTTTTAATCAATTCAAATAAGTTGTCAGTCTTAAGTACAAGCTAATTAGAGATATGTTCTACAACCAGACTTTTCTCATTGTATCATTCTCATTTCATAAATCACTTATTTCTCATGGCACATTCAAACATAATACATAAGTGTTAACACCGTTCTGGTGTGTTGCAAGTCACAACGTTTGAGTTGCTCTAAACTTACAGCATATTACATATGGCCAGTACATATTAACTTATTATAGTTTCTATATCATTATTATTTTCATGTACTTATTTTGCTTTCAACTCTAATTTGTACATTTTTACCATGTCATATTTTATTATTATTAATATTTGATCTGTTGCATAGTGTAATAAAGTGACACCATTTATGAACACACTATGTTCATAAATGCATTTTTGTTACCAATATGATATCATTTTTTTTGTATATACATATATAATATTGCAATAACTCTCCAGTTTAATAATAATCTGTAGTGTATAGATAAAATCTTGTTTTGTAAAAATGAATTATTAAATATAGTTCAAGGCTGACCAACATGAAGCAATTCAAGTGTCGCCTAAATAAGACAAAAACCAAAATAATAAATACAGTTACTTTTAAATAAATATATTCCAAATAAAATTAAGTGTTGCCAGATCAAAAAAATAATAATGGAATTCATTTTTGTGGTGTGACTTTTTGTAAAATATTCCATTTTTAAAATCAATAGACAGGCCAGACAGAATCAAACCTCTAGAGCACATTTTGGACAGCCTTTGTATAAATCATTGAATATTTGAGAAGAATAGATTTAACAATAATTTTAATCAGGGCTGTGGAGTTTTTAAAAAAAAACACGACTACGACTAAAAAATGTTTAAGTTTTTCTTACCTTTTGTATTTATATGCATTAAATTAAAGATCAACCAACCAATTCGGCAAATTGTTCATTGAGATGTTTTTCAAAATCGTCTAATCAAAAAAGTAATTAGTGTCGCTCATTTGTCACGACACTGATTCTGACTCGCAGCCCTGCTTTTAATCCATTTTTGGACTGTATCTTTTGAAATTGTCTTGCTCTTTTACAAACAATTTGATTATGTCAAAATTCCATAAATTTTATATTACACGTGTTGTGCTTCTATAGTCTATTGGCTTGAATCTAGTCAACTCTCTAATATGTATATGTCATAATATTTTTTGTTTTATACAATTATGTAATTTTAGTTTACCTCTATGAACAGAGTTCAGCTCTAAATCACTCTTTCACCATTCAAGTTAAAGCCAATAACTGAAAAAATAAATATTTCATTTACTCTATAAAATTATAGTAACAGCATTTTTATTCAAACTACACTATTGAGACAACTGTGTATTGATTCTTGATATTTAAAAGTATAAGTGTTAACATTGCTAACTTTTACAAATAATTTTTGTATAGAGCATCACTTAAATGTCTCAGCAGGGAAAGAGTAAACATAGATTAGGGTTTTCCAGTCCCCGAGCACAATTTTCCCTGTCTACGGCAGTGTCATTGTGGCCCTTGGTCCAAAATGTCTAAATACCGTTGCATACATGAACTGTAATATTATTTTTTTCTCGAGAGTTATTGACTTTTACCTGACATGAAAATACTATTTTTGTTTTTTTGTTTCCTTCACAATAAACTCTAAAAAAATAAAAAAACCTGTCGTTTTATTTTTGTCATCACCTAAATAATGCTGCACTGCGCAATGAAACTACAGTTGACAAGTTTGCTATATTATCCCTGCTTGAATTGGTTGACTGTAATATATTTTCACTAGTAAAAACAAAGTTCGTAAAAAAAATAAAACTGATAAATTTTTTTCATCACCTGAACAGTGATGTAAGGTACATTTTGGGTTTGTTGAGTTTGCGACATTAATGTGTGTGATACTGTGTAGATTTTGGTTTAGTGATAGCTGTAAATTCTGCCACATGGCAAAGCTAGGGAACGTTAAAATATACCATTTCATATATAAAATAACACTTAAATATAATTTTTTTACTTAGTTCCTGAATAATTATCAAAATGTTTCATGTAGAATTGTTTCACCGAAGTCTCCAATTCTCAATACAAAACACACATTCCTATATTTTTACCTATGGTCTCATTCGTGCAGGTAGAAATGTTCCCTAATTACTATTTTGTCTACGGAAACAAACTGGGAAGTTTTTTTGCACATTGATGTACAGTTTTAAGTGTGCATGAAAGAATTTCAATATCAAATTCAAATAGTACAAACCAGGATTCACCTTTCGATATATTCAGGTATTCACAAGGATACAATAAAACTAAGAGTCAGTAAATAGTTTGCATCACTAATATACAAGAAGAATTACAAAAAATATGAACTAAATATAAATCTAAAATATTTATAATAACCATTTACTTGATTTTAAATACACCCAAATTTGGAAAGGATAACCTATAAAGCTTAATGACTGTGCTGATAGGCTTTCACAATAATCAATTGTCATTTAAATCTAATTGGGAGATGTACTGCTAAGAAAAACCTAATAATATTCAGGCATAAGCCTACCCTAAAAGCGCCATCTATTAAAATAAACATTTTTTTAAGCTGCGGTATCATTGAATTCAGATATTCATAATTACATTTTTTAAACTTGGCAACATATCACAATTTTCCAAATCATAGGGCTTTCAAAGTCAAGCTTACAGACTACAACTGTTTAGCCTGTCCAATTTTATCATTTGGTAGTGGGCATTCACTTTGTAATGCGCTTGTGATTTTATTTATTCCATCTTTTGAGAGGGTAACTGAAAACAAAATTGTATTTATTAATATTTTATGGCTCACAAATTTTCAAGCAAAGTTTTTACATTGTTCTAGCAAAAAAAAAAAAACATTTGAAAATTTTGGTCAATGAAGAAGTATTGATCAATCATCATATAAATAATCTAAGATGTCCGGTATCAAATGCAGCCAAGTCAGTTTTACTTTATTTTACAGGAAAGCTGAAATTTAGTTTGACTACCTTTTGATGAAATTTTATGCCTTTTTTAAATGCCTGTTCAGTAAATAATTATACTATTAAAATAAAATTTACTTTAAAATGTCCCGGTTTCATAATAAAATCGGTTTTTTTGTATAATTAGACTCTGTTTTATTGTTGACTTGGCCACTTTTGAAGCTAAAATGAGTTGACCATTTGTGTGTATAACGATATATTTTTAATACAGTCTTAAAGCAGTGAAACGTAACTTTGCTCATGCCAAAAATCTTAATAAAATCTCTTAGAATTCAGTTTCGTCTACAAAACTGTATTGACATGTTAAGAAAAGCAAAAATTTCAGATACTTTACACCAATGAATTGTGAAACATTATCAAAGATAAAATTTCGACTCCAAAACATATTATTTTATACTTTATACTGGAAAAAAAAAGAAATACTTTACCTGTCTTATTTTTCAATAGATTTGTGTAAGTATTGTCCTTGATCAAAACCAATGGTCTGCTTTCATCAATATCCACAACGGTTAGAGATGCACTGACGCCGATAACTTCCAGGTTCAATATGGCTCCCAGATATTTGATTCCTGAAATAAAAAAGGAAAGAATTTGTATTTTACATAGTATATAGTAAAACATAGATATTAAAGCAAATCTGTCATAGAATTTATGTTATCAACAGAATAATGAAATCAAAATAATAATTAAAGCCAGTAAGAAGAAACTCCGATTCCACATTTTTCAACGGACTCAATGCGAATGAAAATACAAAATCAATATATAATATGGGAGAGCTTAGAATAATGTTTATCTTTTCATTATCACTTCATAACATTCATTTAAAAAAAGTCTTTAATACTAAGTTTATGTTTTAATATGTTCATTGTCACTTCTTGGTGGAAAGGCATTATATTTGAATAATTTATAATATCAACTGAAGGTGCTTAATTGAATTTCAATATCAAATGTGAATTGTTGGAACTTTGTACGATTTCAGTTTTGTTGGATCTGTGAGATAGAATGTCTGAAGATGCCAAAAGAAAAAACCCACGTCATTAGTGACAAAACATGTGGAATCTTACAAAGTTTCAACGGTTTAAATTTGACATTTAAATAAATAAAACACAATGTTTAGATAGCTGATTATGTCGGTGATGATTAAAACAGATGTTTACATTATAAAATTATAGAAAT